>SCDY01000233.1:0-78096 GCA_004143825.1 Drosophila micromelanica
TTATTTAGTGCCGAGAGTTTGTGTGTATGTGTTAAATGCTGGGTTCAGGGTATCTCCTAGTCGGGAGGTCCCGACTAGAGCAATCTTACTTGTTTCAAAGTTGTTTTTTTTAGATTTTTATTTTTATACATTTTTAATTTTTGACAACTGCAATCAATTTTGAGTATCTACAACCTTGGATACGACACTAAACATTTTCGTAGAAAAATTGTGAAAAGAAAAACTTGGCAATGGCCTTTGGTCATTGTAATTTTACTTTTTGCTTCAGCCCGTGTGGATTTCCTTGTAAAAACTAACTTAATGTTTTGCCGCTTTTTCTGTCCTCAACTCCTCTCCCACTCTGTCCTGCTCTCGCAAACTCTTACTATTTGTTTTTTTTTGTATAACATTTCCAATGTACTTATTATATTTAATAGTCATTTAGGCTGAACTTGACGCAAACCTGGTTGCCTTTCCCTTTTCAGCCGTGGCAGAGGTCAGGCACGCCCCCCTACACTCTGTGCAACCCCCGCCCTCGCCCAAACTAATGTCGGCATTAAATTGCAGACAACTTTGTGGCACGATGCATTTAATAGAAGTAAAAAAAAAAAAACGAAAGTAAAAAAATAAAAATGCACCACAGCAGCCTCACGATTTTTGTTGTTGTTGTTGTTGCAGCTGCCAGCGGCAGCGGATAATTTGCCGTTTAAAAGATGTGGTTGTTGTTATTGTTGCTGGTGATTGTTGTGGCGGCTAATGTTTCATAACAACAACCAAACAATGCCTGGAAATGGCTGTCAGCAGCAACAAGAAATCAGCATGCAACAACTTTTCAGCAGCTGCTGCTGCTGCAACTGCAACTGCAACTGGGTTGCACAATGAAAAGCTGTTGCCAATGAATTTGTTAGTGTTTAAAATATATTTATATAAATAAATATATATGTGTGTGCGTGTGTGTAGGTGTGGGTGCTTGCTAATTGATAGGGCGTGCCCACTGAAAAGTTGTTTGCTGCGAAAATAAAGCAAACAACATACGTTAACATCTGTTAACGGCCAATAAAAGGCAACCACAAATAACGACAG
The DNA here is from genome assembly GCA_004143825.1 of Drosophila micromelanica. NCBI lineage: Eukaryota > Metazoa > Arthropoda > Insecta > Diptera > Drosophilidae > Drosophila > Drosophila micromelanica. The sequence continues at coordinate 1,063 of SCDY01000233.1, forward strand.
TAAACACTCATTAACAGCAAACCTAAAAAAAAACTTGGGTTTGCCCCTAACAACAACAACAACAGTTGCACGGGTTGTCAATAGTATCTCAATAATTTTTTGTATCTGTGTACAATAAACGCAATCCCCTTCTACAACACAATTCCAATAAAAAAAAAAACATACTTTAAAATGTTATTAAATTTTTAAATAATTTTTTGATTTTACATTTAATTTTTTTTTACGTTTATAAATACGGAATACTAAATTTTGAATTTTTACATTTACATTTTTACGTTCGGTTAATTTAAACATCTGATGTAGGCACTGTATTGTAATCCCAAACAAAAACTCTGTTAAATTTGTTTAAACAATTCACACTTTTCGTTATATTTCAATACCAATCTCCCGCTTTGAATCCCGACCAATTGTCTAAAATACAAATAAAGGACTTGAAGACAAAAGTTTAAAAGATACTTAAGGTTAAAACTGACAAAAGATAAGAGAAAAGCCAGCAAAATACACAAACCAGCTATAAGATCCGTAGGAAAAACTGCAATTTTTGCTGGGGTCCAGTTTATCGATACCACGTTTCAGCTGGTAAAATTTAAAGCAAAATCTTTATAAAATAAAATTACAAATAAGTTTTATCCAAAAGCTTTATATTTTCCAAATAGTAATTTGGCAACATTTACGTAATCCATTTCTAAAGCAACCTCATTTCCAGCAATTTTTGGTGCCCATCTCAAAACACAGAAAAAAGGCCATATAATAATTTTTCGTTGTTTTCTGCTCGATTGAAAGCGGGTACGCACCTTTTCACTCTTAAGTATTTTATAGCGTGCGTGTCCGGCAGCAATTTTCTACATTTAATGGGCTTTCGAAATTGTTGCTGGCGTTGCCAAAGTCGTAAAAGCAAAATTGCGAAAAAAGAAAAGTGAGAAATAAAACAAAATAAATTTAAATTAAATACAGTTATGCCCAAAGAGAGCTTTGAGGAAACAAATATATATATATAATTATGTTTATGTTTATAAGCTGAAAACTTTTATTAATGTGCATTGTATTTTCTTTCTATTTCCAGGTGAGTTTCGCTTTAAAACAAAACATTATTTGTTATGCTATCGAATATGGTATGGTAAGCTGTTAGTTAATTAAGGGTAGTCTGGCGTTAGCATACCCCCACATTCCAACTGCGAAAGCATAAAAAGCTTTCAAAACTTGCCAAACACAAAGCGTCCCAGATAAAGCGAAACAGCTGATTTGCCAGCAGGTCGCATTCGCCGCCTCCCCCGCCGGCTCTCATCTGTAGCTGTCTAGCGGCTAAAAGAATGTGGCTTCAGCTGGGGTTGTTTCGCGTCTGGGGCTGTGGCTGTGACTTGGGTTATTAAGCTGACACGTCTAGCTTTGGTTTTTATTATTTTTCTGTCTTTCTTTGTTTTATTTGCCCCCCACTTTCAAACAACGTGGCAACTTGTCATGCTAAAGTACTTCGAGTGTTGTTTGTTGTTGTCATTGTTGTTGCTACTGCTGATGCTGCGACGCTTGACTGAATTTCAAAAGTTCTTTGCCGTTAAATGTGCTTAAGCGGGTGTGCGCTCTCCTCGCTCATCGACTCTCCCACACATACACACACACACACTCGCTCACTCTCTCTCTCTCTCTCTCTCTCTCTCTCTCTCTCTCGTGTGTTGCTGACAAGTGCTGTTAAACTTTTGTTTACGCTCTTGGCGCTTGCATTATTCAGCTGAAAAGCTTTTCAAGCAGCCATGTTGCTTTTTGTGCTTTGTGTGCTTGCGTGCGTGTGTGTGCATGTGGGAGAGAGTGCGGTTCTTTGCGGACATTAACATAAATTACCTGACTCCAGGTTTCGATAAAGATTTATTTTTGGGCGTATTTTCTTGTTCGTTCTTTTATTGCTTGGTTTGTTTGTTTGTTTGTTTACACGCGCACTTTGTTTGTTTTGAGCACGAGCCACAAATGTGGCCATGTGCGGGCCATATGTGTATGTGTGTGTGCTGTTCAAGCTTCAAGCTTTGCTTGAGCTGCTGTTGCTGTCGCTGCGCTGCTACTGCACTGCTGCTGCCCTTTTGCCGCCCAGCGGGCAGAACTGGAAACTTTCAGCTTCAGCAGTCGCCGCAACTTCAAAAAGCAACCACCAAAAGCTGCCGCCGTTTGTCGCTGCTGCTTTAGTTGTTGTTATTGCAGTAACCTGGTTGCTGCTGCTTTGTGGTTGTTGTTGTTGTTTTCAGCGCAGCGCAGCTCTCTCGCGGAACCAGCCACAACCGAAAAGCGAACGTTCAGTTATGCTGAGGAGCTCTGGCGCAGCAAACACGAAAAAATCACAGACACTATAAACAATAAGAAATCACAATTATTTTTGTGTTTTGCTGCTTGGCATTGTTTTTTGTTGCTAGTGTTTGTTTATTTCATTGTATAAATCGTTTGTTGCTTAGTGTTCGCGCATTCACTTTAGTAAAAGAGATTTTTTTTCATTCAATGTTTTTTGTTGTGCCCATTTCACTTGTTTAAATTGTGCGTGTGAAAAAAAAATTAAGTGTGGCACATCGTGCAAAGAGAGACAATTAATGCACACACACACACACACACACACTCATTAGTGCATCTAAAAATTATTAAACGTTTTTAATAAAACGTCTCGCGCGCATTTTTTTGTTCAACATTTTCACTGAGAGCGCCACACAAAGAGAGCGAGATTGTGTGAGAGAGAACGCGCGCGCACACTGCTGAATTCATATTAACTGTATTGAAAGCGTCGCTCTGCTGAATAAGCAGCTGAGAGCCCGCCGCAGCCAGCATAAAAATACTAGAGCTCTCTGTTCGTTGTTGTTATTTAATGCAAAGCGAAACAACAGTAAAAAGAAGTGCAAATAAAACATAAAAGCTCAGTGAGGGCTTTGGCAGCGCAAGAAAGTCGCACGAAAACAAAACCAAGCAGAGAAGTGAAACGCATTAAAATAAAATAATTCAGAATTTGTGTAAAAAAAAGGACGGCAACAAAGGCCAAATAAAGCAACGGCAATAAAGGTTGAATTGCAACGGCATTTACACACACATTATTTTGTTGTTGCCTGCATGCCCAGTGTGTACACACTATAAAATCAGTAAAACAAGGGATAGGGAGAAAGATAAAAAATTAAAAAGTACTTACATATGTATGTGTACATATTATACGCTTAGACCGTAAAACTGCTCAAGAGAATATAACAGTACTTAAACACACACCCATTGAGTGTATAACCCGCATTAGTCCAATTCGATAATGAAAACTGAAGCCGGTACCAATAACAACAATAACAATACTATTAACAACTCAAGTAAAATGGATTTCGATATGTATCCAAGTATTTCGGGCAAACAACAGGATCCCGTTCGAGAAGTAGTTATGAAATACATCGACTACTTTCTGCCAGAGTCCGAGTGAGTATCGTATAAATACACACACATACACATGTATAAAAGGTGTTAAGCGTGGAGCGTGTAATTATAATGCATCAAAAACAAAGTGCAAAGATAAGCCAAAAATAGCTTCAGCCGATAAGAGTTCTATATACTGTACATCTATACTCTGCTGATATTTATCTATTTTGTGTAGCTGCCAAAGCTCGTGCAGAACTCAAATAAACCCTAATCTGTACAGTAAACAAATTGTCATTTTATGTAAATACATAGCTATAATAATTTAAAGATGTTATTTATAACAGCAGAGGTTTTACAAAACTTTAAATTTTTTAGTTGCCAAGTGCTTGTTAGACAAAAAAAAGTTTATATATACCATATATAGGAAATGTATATAAATTTAAGCTATATCCATCGCTGCTAATTAGTTACTCAAATTGTTCTATGTGTAGCTATTTATAGCCCACCGACAATTGATTGACAATTTCCAATTGAATTTTGACATAAATTTCGCTTCAAAAAAGGTGTCTAATTTACTGTTGCCATTGACAGACTTAGTTATGGGATATATGTTATAATGTGAAATATATATAATATCAAATGTGTATATATAGGTCGTTTAGCCAGCCGCTTGTTGGGTAAGGTGCGAAAATTCACGTTTTCAATCGTAACTCATATCCTATTATATACCTCCATTTGTGTGTGTATGTGTCTCTCACAGACACTGGTTATGCACGTCCAGCTTCCTGTGTAAATCGCCGCGTTCCGCATTACATCAGCGGCAAACGCATCATTAGTTGATCAATTTATGTATACCCTTGCAATTTTTATATTAATTAAAGTGTTGCTGAAGCAGTCTATTAAAAACTTGTTGCTAAAGACATACATATATTCACCTATTTAACTATATTATGTATAGTAGCAGCTTATCAAAAAAGAGCTTTAGAGCTCTACTTGTTCAAGTATAGTCTACTATATCATATTATTCCCACAGTTGGGTAAAATATTAGTTTTTATACAAAATAAATTCAATTCCATCTCATATAACTGTCATATGTCTGCCAGGGTATTTTAGCTGCGGCATCCTTGAGTTCACTTTTTCTTGTTTTGTTTTTTATTTATTTATTTATTTTTTTATATTTTACCACGCCTGACCCCAATGCATTTGAGTCCGTTACGCGTCCAGTTGAGCAACTTGTTGCAGGAGATGAGTTGCAAGTTTCAAGCTGCCAGTTGCCACGCGTTGCAAACTGCGACTGTATTTGTAGTTGTTGTTGTTGTTGCAGTTGTAGCTGTAGCTGAAGCCTGCCAAGTTGGCGACATTTTAGACACTTTAAGGCTTCCTACAACTTTTGCCTCCAATAGCTGTGCCTTGTCGAAACCCTTCCCCCCTCAACTTGAGTGGCCAACCGGTTCGTTAGCTTGTGGCTTAAACTGTTTTTTTTTTTTGTTTTTGTTTTGCACAGGGCCCACACAATTGGCATTTCGTTGCGCTTGTTGTTGTTGTTGCCCTTTTCTGATCACATTTTTCTCTTTTTTTGTTCGTCTTTTCATTAAGGCTTTTCGTGGCGCGTTTTCATATCGTTAAATGATGGACTTTTTAATTGGGTCAGGGACAGCGCCTGAAATTCCATTTTTATGTGATTTCTGATATATATTATTTTCTTTTCATTTAATTATTTTAAGCACTAAAATCAAAATGCATGTTTGGCATTTTTATTGACGCCTTGTTTTTGTTTCTTTTATGTTTATTTTGAAATGCGTTGAGCTTAGGAAATATTCCACATTAAAAAAATAAAACAAAGGCATAAATCTTACTAGCATCCAATTTAATCCAAGATATTTAAGGATTTTTTACTATTATTTAGATTCTGGCTTATTATAATTCATATAAATGTTTATTCAGCTCAACAAATTTCATTGACTTCGAAATAAACTACTACTCCATTTGAACTGTATACTTGAATTTTGTTAATTTAGTGGCAATGGTAATCGATTTAAACTCCAATGTGCATACAAAATGTATTTTTATTGTTATTTCCAACTACTTAGTATGCTCTCAAGTTTGTTGTAGCTGACTTCCTGCTTTTCATATTCAGTTTTTGTGTTTGGCTTTTTTTCGCCCTACAATCAAATGGGTTTTTATGACGCTTTTGTTCACTTCCTTAACTCGTAAACAATCGTCGCTCCAATGCAAATAAACACTTGAGCCAATTGAGGATCTAGAAGTTGTCATAACGGGAAATGTGCACAAGAATGTTGCAAGACAATGATTATGATAAAATATATAGAAAATTGCAACAGATAATGTATTTTTTTCTCGTCAGTAGTCTGTTGTTAATTCAAAAAGTCAATATTATTTTTGTGCAATTTTAATTTTAATTTTATATAATGGATTTTACCTTACAAATTTAATTCTTAGAATATTTCCTTTTTTTGGTTGGGAACTTTTTTTTAGTGAGAGAACAGAGTATCTCTGGGTTGGTAGCTGGTAGCATTTTTTTTTTTTGCTGACACCAACAGAACTGTTGCCATTTCAATTATTCAACAACAAATAATTTCCATTGTTTGTGTTTATGCAGAGTCAGCGAAAATCGCATGAAAATGCAGCATAAGCTGTAAATGTAAATGGGAATGGCAACGGGATTCAGATTGAGAAATGGGAACTGAGGAAGCAGCGGTAACATCCGCAAGTTAAAGATTTTCGGAAATTGTGGAAAATCACTTTGTTGTTGTTTATATTTGATGGGAATGTGCGAGTGAAATCAAAAATAGCGAAGGTAATCGAAATGCCAAAGAGCAGCGACACCAGAGCCTGGGCCACAATTTAAGTAGTCTGGCCACACTGGCACTTGGCAAGCGGCCAAATTAAGGGAGAGACGATGAGGTGAAGAAAGGGGGAGGGGAGGGGCAAACAACGCAGCGATTCGATTAATTTGTCTGGCAATTGGCGTGTAATTTGATGTGCCCGTTGCTGTTGCAGTTGCAGCTGCAGTCAAAACAACAAAATGCCAAATTGAAATTGGCACGTCTTCTTGTTTTTTTGTTATTGTTTGTTTTTTGTTTTTTTGCCTTTGCTTTCGGTTTGGCGCCAGAGCTCAGCGTAGTGCTTATTATTACGTATACAACTAATTTAGAGTGTTGAATAACTGGGGAAGAGCATTGTAACTATTCATTGAGCTTTGCACCACTTGATTTTATTATATGTCTGTATAGAGAATGTTATATAACAGTGATTCATGTATGTATTGTATTTATTTAGCTCCTTCTGCTTCTCTATTGCTAAGAGCGTACAATTTTAAAGCATCTAATTTTAAGAAAAATTCGTCTTAAACTCATTTTAACTCCAAAAATAAATATCAAAAACATTATTTAATGATTATTTATATATAAAAAATATTTGTCTGTTTATTATTCATATGATAATTATGATTATTATTATAAATTTATAGAGTACTTAAGTTTCGGTTTAAGTAGCACATTTTCATTGTCTTTGACACATTTATTTTGTTGAAAAGCGATACGAAAACTTTGTTTATCACGTGATTTGGACGCTCAACTAGCAGAGCGCAAACGTGCGGCAACTGCAAATGAACTGATATGTTTGTGCATAAAATCAAAATCAAATTTAAATTTAAATTAAACAAAAAAAAAAATTAAAAAGAAAAACAAACACGAAAAAAATTACATCATTGTTTGTTTCTTTTTGCGTAGATTGGGCAGCGCTTGAACTTTAATAAACTTTGCACCTTTTTTTGTGTTTAATTTTTCCTTCTGTTTCGTGCGTCTCTATTTGCTTTCTTACTCATTCATCACGCTGTGCTGTGCTGCTTTCTGCGGCTTAGCCCGATTTGACATTGTCTATTTGGCACCTGTGACGTCAGCAATATGGCTGTGACCAGGTTTTAATTGCTCGCAAGCGTGTGCAGCACGTAAATATTGATAGTAACGATACCCCTAAGCTCCGATGTTAACGATCTGCGCTGACGTTTCGAAATTGGGTTGTCCCTGATAGTTAAGGGCGAGAGAGATTAGCGAAAGGTTAAAGAAAAGATTAGATTTAGGTTTCAATTTCTATAAATCACAACCCAAATACATTATTCTTAAAGCTTTTATTTCTTTCGCTTAGCCAAACATGTTTATGTTGTAAACATATACAATAATATTAATTTAAAAAAACAAGAATAGTGTATGTGAATTTTTAAGCGTGTGTCTCTAAATTGAACTCAACAAAAAACCAATAAATTTTAAGGGGTATGCCTGTGTGCTAATTTAATTATCGAATTTAAATACCTACACAAAATAATCAGTATATTTAAAAAAATATACGCCTCTGTTTACCTTATTGTATAATGCATTGAAAAACAAAAGTAAAACAATACAATCAAAGCCCTTAAACGATTATCGGAAATGCATTAGGATAATGGGTACAAAAAAAAAAAACACCAATTTAAAATAATTATTTGCTAAAAAAAAGGAATTTGTTTTTTTGTTTTAATAATATACATTATGCCCGACCGATTAAATGTGTTAATGTATTTGTTTTAGTTATTGAGCAACGTTTCGTTTTTGTTGTTGTTTTCGTTTTTATCAAATGCGCTGCACAAAGCCATTGACCGTTGTCCGCAATGACATTGGCAATACACACAAGCTAAATGCGCATATATGCATATAAACATATATACATATATATTTATATACTTTATTGGCATTAACTGAAAGAAAGAGAACAAAAGTCACGCCATGAGTCATTGCACTCGATGTGGGGTCGTCCAGGCTGTGACTTTTACTTTTTTTATTTCTTTTTTGTTTTGTTCCGTTTTTCTCACATTTCGGTGGCGATATGGGAAATCCACTTGGGTCCTACAAGGGCGGCCGCCGGTTAAGAAACTTTCGCATTTCGTCCTTGTGTCGGGGAACTGAGCCCAGCGCACATAACAAACGGGAGAGCAATATAAAATATCATCATTCAGTGCAGGCAGCCGGTGTTTTTTTATTATTGTCGCATCAACTTTAATTATTTTGCAGGCCCCGGGCAAATCCATCCATATAAATACTGCACTAACAACGGCAATAATCATTTAAGTACACTTTTTTATGATCTCGTGCGTTGATATGTTTTTTCTTCATTCAGCGCGGCATCAGTTTTTGTCGTAAATAATATCATTAAGTTATTTTTAAAAAAAAGCATACATAATGTGCGAATTTTCATCTTTTTTTTATATCAACATGCGTTAAGTTGTAAAAATCTGTGGAAAATATATTTAAATAACTCAGTTCTGTAAATGTGAAACATTAATTATAAACCTAAGTGAAAGCTGTCGTATAAGGGTTGAAATATGAGTTTACATCAGTATAAATATAGGCATTATAAGGAAAAAAGAAATGCTATAAGAAAAAACGTGGCCGTTCGAGAGAGCCCGAGAGCTTTACATGTAAAAATTTTTGTCGTTTTTGGGATGATTTTTGACCAAAAATTTGATACTCTCCAAACCACGTTTAATGTTGTTTTTTACGCTAATTATGACAATTACAATAAATTAAAAGTATAAATTCAAAATTCTAATTTTTGAAAAAAAAAATTTCCGAAAATTTATAAGGGGAAACCACATGATTTTTTCCAAAAAAATCAAAAGAATTTTAATTTTCAAAAATGCACATATTTTTAATGTAGATTCAATTTAGGGGACAAGTCATGATCAAAATGACATCAAGTATGAAAATCGGTTCAGTTTTGACAAAGTTACAGGAGTTTGAAATATGTGAGCTAAGGACCCAAGAGCTTTACATGTCAAAATTTTTGTTGATTTTGGGATGATTTTTGACCAAAAAAAATTAAACCCTCTCAGAATCACTTATAATGTTGTTTTTTAGGCTAATTATGACAAATACAATCAATTAAAAGTATAAATTCAAAATTCTAATTTTTTCCTATAGCAGGGCTCCATTCAAAAAAAAAATTGACTTCATTGACTCATTGACGCCCCCTTCCCAATTAGTAACCATGGAATGTGCTGGTTACCTTTGACTTGCCAAAATAGTTGCATAGTTGCTGAGTGAAGTAAAACAAAAAAATGTTTCCATATTAGACCTGACTCATTTCGGATTTTTTGCCCTCATATCAATTGAAGCCATCTGATGACACATTAAATATTGCCATTTCTATAATTGAGGATTGCGTGACACCTCAACACATTAAACATTGCGACCGCCCTCTCTCTTCTTTCTCTCTCGCTCTCTCTCTCTCTAGTGTCTGAGATCATATATATTATCGATTGATTACGAAGTCTAGAGTTCTGCATAGGAAAGTACTCGCGAATACTATTCACTATTTAATGGCTGACCATGATCTATAACCCATAAAACTCGCCTCTTTGGTTCAATGTACTCATTCAGAAAATGCTAATCACAGTCGAACGGCGCGTTTTAATCAAGAATATATTGCTATTATCGCTTTGCCAATTGTCAAAAGTCCTTGAAAGTTTCTTTTTTTTCATTTTAATGTTTTGCGAAAAACCAGTTCTCAATTTTTTTTTGTTGCAGCCCGAAACATTTGCTCAAGGTGAGCGCGAATCTGTTCGAACGGATTGTTGTTAACTGAGAACTGAGTTTTAGGCTCTTTTTTATAGTGCTCTAAAATGTCTGACTATGAAAGAGATTTTTCTTTTTTGATGAAGTATTAAAGTAACATTTTTTTATGTCTCAAGTTGTTTTTTTTTATGTAATCGAATATGGTTGAATCGTGCTTTTTTCTAGCTGTTTTTTTTGCCAGTGTTGCATAATTAAAAGCGACTCGAACAATGCTTTAATATGCAATTTGTTTGGTCACTCAATAATTAAGGAAATACGTACATGTATTTATTTCCAGCTGCTCCACTGACATGTTAAACCATTTGAAATCGAAATTGACAGACCGTTGCAGAAAAGGCTAGTGGAGCAGTTGGGGGAATTTTCGACGTACGACCACTCAATTATTTTAATGAGTCAAACGAATTATCAGACTCGTTCGTTTTATTCATGTTGCGTTCGTTGCGCCAACTTTTGACGGGGCGACTCTTTTGATATATCTCACTAGGTTTTATATTTTTAAATATATATATTTTTTGGTAATTTTTTGCACTTATTTTTTATGCGAAAAGTTTGACAATTTAATTGCGCATTTGACATTGTGCTTAAATGGGGGCTCTTTTATTTTTCCCGACGTTGCCAAAAGTTTGTGGTATGTAGGAAGTTTTATTATCTTTTTTTATTGACCTCAATCCGCACAAGGTCAAATGAAAAAAACCGCATTTTTATTTGACCTGCTAATAGAGCTGCTTAAATAAAATATAAGAAAAAAAAACAATTCGCATCCCAAATCGCGTGATGTGCTTTTAATTGATGGCTTTGGTTTTTTAATAGGTGAGGAAATTAATTTTTTTTAAATATTATTAATTGAAATAATTGCAATCCTAACCTTCAAATTATTTATAAGCAACAGTTAGCTTTAAATGATTAGATTCTTTAAGATAAGTCCATATTGCATGTAGTATTACAGATCTCGCTTTAGTATTACACATATTTACCTTTGTTATAATTAAACTCTACCCTTAATTTCTTTCAGTGCATCTGGAACAAGTGCAGTTGCGATTGATAATAAAATCGAACAGGCAATGGTAAGTGCACTTATCGCAATACAAATCGATCTATGAATAAAACCGCAAATCCTTGTCTCAAAATGTCTTCTCCCCCGTTGATAAGCAACAAGAACAAAAATAAAAACAAAAATTAAATAAATCATCTTTAACGTATAAGGCTGTTTTTGTGGTGCTTATCAAATTTGTTGTCGCGTACTTTTGGCCGTGAAACTTGACTTATGTTTTTTTCAATCTTTGAAAAAATAAACAAATAATCGCAGATTAACCGTAGTTTGATCTAAATTCTTCAAATTGTCCACTTGTCTGCGACTGATGGACTTCAAAAAACCAATTGAGACTCTAAAAAATATTGTTAAACACTTGAGTTTGGCCAAAGACCTCTAGAAGTGGGGCCCCCTTCGGTGAGCTTCCCCATCGCTGTGCAAATTTACTTCAATTGTATTGAGGGTTCGCTCTCTTGAATTCTTTTTTCGTACATATCAATGTACAAGTACGCGTGCTATTTTTAGACTCAATTAAAAAGCCAGCAGCCGCAACTGAATGCTAAGAGATGACAATTGATTATTATTATTTTCTGTTTGCAAACTCTTTGTTAAAATGCCCCTCTCTGTCTTTTTCTGTCAGCAATTGTCGTGTTGCTTTTAATTGAACTGCGTGGCGAGTGCTCTCGTGGGCGGCTTTTGATTGAACTGAACTCCCCCAGCTGAGATATGATTGGGTATATATATAAATATAGGCCTTGATTGTTATGCTGTTATTCTTGAAATGATAGAATGGTCGCGTTTACATTGAGTAAACGTTTAATCCACAGTTAAAGCCTTGACGAACACACTTAAGCTCTTATAGAAGGGCCTTGTGTGCCATTGTGAATGGGATTCTTTTGATGCTGCTAGATTATGTAACCAAATTGAGATTAATTTTATGATTTTTGATTGTACTGCTGGTGGGAAATCATGGACAACTGTTCAAAACTCTCAGAGATTACGGCTGTTAACTAATACTGCTCTGAAAGTGTCACAATTTAACTTAATTACTTTAACTGTTTTCGTGTTTAGTTTATTTTAGTTGTAAGTGACGTTAACAGTTTCTGTTAGTTAGAGTAATATTAACAGAGTAACATTAACAGTGACCCGTTAACATATACAACATAATATGAACTTATTAAAAAAATTTATTAATATATATTAAAAAAAAGAAATTCTTAAAATTTTTTATCAAATAATATACATATTTCAACCAGTTTCTCGCATTCCATTTAAAAATACACTTGCAATAAAAAAATTCCATAAACAGAACCTTCATTCACGCATTCGTTTGTTATCGCGGTATTTTTATGGTATTTTAAGGCAGCCTACAAAGTGGGCGATAAATCTTTAATAATTACAAATTGAGTTAATTATGAAACAACCCCATTAAACCCTCAACTTATCTTTAATTGATTCAATCTAAACTCACGCAATGAAAAATGTTTCAAAATAGAATTACTATGTAAAATTGCTAATTTTTATGATATACTTAATATCTTCGAAATGTTGAATTTGCAGAGTATCTCTTCTTCGCAGTTTACATATTTATTTTTATGACGGATCTGCCTGACACATATTGGTTCTACTTGCTGCATGCAGTTTCAGCTGGTTGCGGTTGCAGCAACAGTTGCTGCTCCGCCTCTCGTTTCAGTCAATCAACTTTTCCTTTTGAAATCAAATCTATTACGCTCCAGAGAGCACATAGAAGAAGAAGCAGCACACAGACGTTGACCATTGTTGGTCAATTGGGTCAATTCAATTGCTGTCCGCACTTTCTTCAAACCAAAAAAAATAAGAGAAGCAAAAAGAGCAACCAAAAGAAAAACCCCGATAAAACCCAAAGCTGATTCTGTGCGTTGTTTGCCTTTCCATTTGTCTGAGAAGTATCTTTCATATGTGAAAGTATATTTTTATTTATTTCACTTTTCTTTCGTTGTTTTTGTTTTCTTTATTTTTTGTATGCAACAGGATTTGTGCGTGCGCCAGCTTCTTCTTCTTGATGTGATTGCTTTTGACCTTGGCAAAAAAAAAGGGAATATAAAATTAAAATGATTTTATATGCGCTGCGTTTTATTTCATTTTATGAGCGCCCATTCCGCTTATCAACAGTGCCTGTTGTTTACAAAATGGCAGACATTCGCCTTAGTGTGTGTGTGTATATATTAATGTGTGCGTGCGTGTGTGTGTGTGTGTGTGTGTGGCTTATCGCGCGACGGCACTCGAAAATACCATAAATTGTTTGCCAGGCCGCTGCGCGAAGCAAAAAATAATAATAAACATAATAAAGCACACACACCCACATACACACACACACACTATAATCGCTTCAAGTACATTTTGTTATGCCCATGTTATGGCGAAAACAATTTTTTTTATAATTATTATAATTATATATTTCTGATCAAAGCGCACAATTCGAAAGTGAAAGTCATCGAATTATGCATCAATATTTTTATTTTTTCAAATACTTTGTGTTTAGAGTGGTGTTATATTATTTTATTATTTTTTTTTAGGATAGGGTGTTTGAGTATTTTAAAAATAGAAATGGCACGCTGAGTGCTTGGACAGGTGCAAAAACAAAAATTACATTTAATGAGCTTTTTTTGTGTTTTTGGGTGGTAACATTTGTAGATAAGCCTTAAATACACAAACAATATTAGAAACTTTATACATTTTGTTATAAAAGCAAAATATGTTTAGAACGTTTGTTAAGCACAACCGGATTAGGTAAAGTGCTTGGTTTGATTAGTTTATCAAAACGTATTTAGCTATAAACTGTGTCCATTCAAAATGGTTTAAATTTAAATATTAAATCTTCGACTTTTTATTGATCTTTTACGAAATATGATGGATTTACATACCAGTCTGAAAATATCTTAATTTTAAAAAATTAATAATTTATGCACTGGCACCTATTTTTGATGTACTACATAAATATTTTACTCAACGAAAAGCTCATTTATTAGCTGAAAACAAAAAAAAATCGCTCGTAATTTATTTAAAAATTACATTTTTCCTGTTTTACAAATTCAGGAACAGCTAAACGAGAAAAGCACACAATGCAGGCACACGCCCTTCACGCGATCGGAAGTCTGTCGCGGGCTTCCTTAAACAATGCTTTCTTTATTCACATTTTTCATATACAGTATACATTATTCTTATTTAAATTCTTTATACTTATCAATCAAAAGGCGAAGTTGTGCGATAACGTCACTTTTTTTTTGCGCATTTAAAAAGAGTTTATATTTATTTTTCATTTGTTTTTTTGGCAAACAAATTCGACTTAGGGCTATCATTATTGTGTAAATGTATAGTATAGAAATATCAACAGCTGCGATAAGAGCACAGGCACAACAAATGAAAACTAACTCAAGCACAGTTATCACGATTTCTATATTTCTTATATTTTTATATGTGGCGCCCACTCACACGTTCCAATTTTCTATGCTAATCTCGTGCGCCCATTGCGCGTAAACAGTCTGAAAGACAACTTTAATCTCTTGAAGAAACGAAAACATATTTCAATCAAAACAAAACAAATCAAGACAATGTCTAGGCGCCAGTTGGCTGGCATTTCAATGATTAAATATCATATTTTTATATATATGTATATTTAATTGATAAGGTTTTTAGGTTAGTCTAATATTTAATAATTGATTTAACAACCCTGCTTATCAACACTACTAAAAACTGTCTAAAATATATATATAATCAAACAATAGTCTGAAGCTTTTTGATAATATTCATACTGATCAATAGAAAATCGAAGAGGAACCCTATTGAAGATAATCAATAAAATATAAACACAAGCAATTCAGTTATAGTATATTATATACATAAGTATATACTAAATGTATTATCAAGAAATTATAAAGCATACTTTTGCGCTGTTTTTTCATATTCGTTTTAAAAAAATTTAATTTAAGATATTTCATATTAAAAAAAAAACACATCAGAAAATGTTATATTCAAACTTGCATTAATATTTTATGAAGAAATTATCGATAGGACAAACCATAATCAAAATCAAGACATTATAAAATCTAGGATGAGATTTGGAAAACAAATTTTTAACGGTCCCAAGGAAACTATCAATCAATAACTAAAATTGATTAATTTTTGATGCAGAATCAAGTTCAAAATACCATTAAACAGGTTTGACAAAATAGTGAACGTATGAAATTGAATAATAGATTGGGAATTGTTAAATAAAACCTGTTTTGGTGTTAGCGATTAAATCTATTAAATTGAAATTAACGAAAACTATAAAAAAAATTCAAAACATAATCAAATGAATTTAATCAAAGATTTTAAACAATATTCTGTAGATACACCTCAACTGCCTTTCTATGCTTAGGAATTAGGAACCTTATCAATTTTTTCAAACTTTAAGTACGCAGCAAATGATAATGAACGAATTTGCTCAATAGTTGACAAGAAGAAAACAAGAAAACACGTTTAATACATAAGGAAACAAGTTGAAAACAACAAGATAAGAGAGCGAAGCGAACGATAATGCAACTAAATGATTTAATGACATTTATGGTGTTAATTTTTCATAGCTCATAAGCCTATTTTGACTGGCCAGACGACGGGGGCTATAGGGAGGCAACGAGTGCGAGTACAACAACCGGTATGTGGGTATTATTTCCAGCTCGAATGAAAACCAAGAAGGGAACAAAAAAACAAAACAATCCGAACAGAATAAGAGCAACATAATAAGAAAGAAACAGATAAGATAAAAAACAAGTTGGCCAGGTCGAGAGTATATATGTATATAGTATTTTTTTTCTTTACCAAACTCTGTTTGTGCAAGTGCTGGTTGAAGTAAAAAACAAGAATTGAAGAACAGACGCGAGAAACAGCAAAAATGATTATTGTTATTGCTAAATGCTTCTTTATAAAAGATAATAACAAACGAGGCGCGCTTACATAACAGAAATAGAAACAGAAACAGACAAACAAACACTTAACACAACTGGCAATAATATTTCAGTATTTTCCCAGACGCGATGGAAAGCCCAACAGTTGTCTTGCTGAATCTCTTGTCGTTTACCTCGTGGCACGCGTACTGCGTATCTCTGAATTACCGCCTAATATGCTCTGCCACAATTTATCTATCTATTTCTATTTATCTATCTGTTTCTAATGCTAAATATCTGTATCTATCTGCTCTAATTGCACTTTGACTCGGTTGACGTCAAACGTCAGCTCAGTCAACTAGGCTCCGGTTTATGGCTCCGACTATAGTTGATTACTGCTAATTAGCTGTGGCACGAGCTTTGCCGCTGCGTGTTTATCATTCGATCTAGCAAATGTAGAAAGAAAATTTACAAAAACTGGCAGCCATATTACATGTGTAGTTTTCTAAAGTATTTATGAATTGACTCTTGGTTATTGTAAAGCTTGTTTTTCCTTTAATGAGAGAGGAGAAGAAATTCGAAAAGGGAAAAGTGTAATACGTATAATTCTCTGTTCATTTCGAAAACCTATATTCCCGATCGTGGCTTAAATTTAAAAAATTTAAATTTTTCCAATCTATAATTCAACTTAGCGTGACTGTCGCAGTTAAACAGACGCTCACGCCACGATCTCTAATTAATCGTTGATATATGAACAATTAGAGAGCGGCGGACTTTGTTGCTGTGCTGCTGACGTCATTGGCTTAGATTCAAATTGCGTCACAATAGACAAAACTGCAACTTTGTGTTTCAGATGCTGCTTGTTACAACTATTATGTAGCTAGCTTTTTTTCGTCTCTTTTCAAGATGAGAAATTCACGTTCTAGCATAAGTTCTATAGAAATGGGACATTTGATGCTGCTGCAATTGTTGTAGCGCTGTTGATGTTTTTATTGGAGGTCGGCGACTTTCAATTCGCGTGAAATGTAAACCAAAAGTTAGGCGAGGGAAAAAAAATTGTGAATGTACTTATAAATTGTGAATGTGTGAACGTGAATGTTTGGCATACAATTTCACAACAACTTCAGCCTGATGAGCTCACCTGTAACAGCAGCAACAGCAACAACAACTGTGACTCAGTCATGCAACAATTTCCCAGAAAAACACGCCACAAAATGCTGTGAATTTTGTTGCAATTAGCGTTAGCATTAGCCTTAGTTGCTGCATACATTTGCATGACCAACTTGTGGCAAATTGTTGTAAAGCGAGGCAAGTCTAGAAGGTGACGACATGCCAATAAATGTTGTTGTCTCTGCCGCGTGCCAAGAACAAAAGGAAATGCAAGGAATGCTCAAAATGCAGAATACACGACGAAGAAATACCTTAGACAGCTGTGATATTTGCTGAAGAAAATTCAAATGTAAAACGATAATGAAAGGAAAAAAAAATGGATTTGTAATATATTTATGTATTAGTTATTTAAAATTTTCAATAAACAAGCGAATATTTCTTTCTGCCTGTTACATGCGCTGGCAGAATCAAATCATACCCTTCGAACACACATTCAACACTACAGGGTATATTACTAAGAAAAATACTAAATTTTGTGGGGAAAATTTTCTTTATTCAAGTTCTTTCGTTTCGTCTAGAATTTTCATTTCACATTCAAGGTCAAATTGTGATTTTAAGTGTGTTGTGTGTGTGTGTTGCCAAAATGCAGCCCACACACGCACACAATCTCAAAACGTGTTGGACAACACTCAAACAGACATATTACTTACTATGTAGTATAAACGAATACCAACTGGCCTAGAGACAAACGCCTGTCGTTAGCCTTAGATGCAGTTGTTGAGCGCCACTTTTAAGTGGGTCAATTTTATCGCTCGCTATTCGCAGTTTATGTTTTGTTTTTTGTTTTTGCTTGAAAATACACTCGCAACTTGCACTCACTTGCATTCAAATTGACTCGATGCTTCGTTTTTGTTGCTAAGCGCGCTCAATTGCAATTATGCAGCGGTCGTATGGCAAAAGTGTGCTGTGTAGATATTTCTCGTGCCTTATCCTTAGGTAAAGTAGCTGCGGTTGTATAGGCAAAGTGAGCCTATAAAGCTAAGTTTTTGATTAGCAAAAAAGTATTCGGTTGTATGGGTAAAGTGTGCTCTGTGCGTTACTAGCGTTAAATCCTTGTCTACTGAAAGCGGATGCCGTCCTGTGCGACAAAGTGCCCTGTGTGCGACATTCCCAGCACTAGCATTTGTAACTGCGGTCGTTTGGACAAAGTGTGATCTGTGTTTGGCTAGTTATAATAACTGCGGTCGTGTGCGATAAAGTGACACTTTGCGTTCTTGACTAATAAAATCACATTGCGGCCGTATGTGCCAAAGTGTGCTCTTACACCCCTTGCGCACTCGCAATGCATTGTGCAAATCAAAATAACTGCGCTCGTATGTGCCAAAGTACGCTATATACGACACTCACGATAAAAAGCTGAACGTCCTTGACTAACTAAAAACAACGTTTAATACTCACATATCTGCACACAGTCTGCTTAGCTAATCTAACATTCGTATATCAACACTCAAAGCCCTTGGGGGCGTTGGTGAATAGATTTATCAATGGTGTGTACTTTGCTTTTTATTGTGACTTCTTATCGTTTTAGCCTACTAGCATACGAGTCTTTTTTTTACTTACATAAGAGATACACATACTTGACATTTCACTCAATTACGCGCAGCTGCTTTTGCTTTTTACGCCAAGCACACAAAATTAATTAGACATCTTTAGTGACAGAACAAGGCAATTGCTCTTTTATCTCACACTTGGCCGATTTCCTGCTGCCTAAATCTTGACATATGCGGAACTAGACTCTTTAAATAAACTCAATTTGATTTATTAATTAAGCCGCAAAATAATTTGTGCCAATTTCTGGCGCACATTTTGGTACATTTTTATTTGCTTAAATGAAATAAAGAGCAAAAACAACAAAAACCGGCTTTAACCCAGCGAAGTCACACTTTAAAATAACTAAAATATATTTTTAATAATTTATGCTTTCTGATTATACTTTGTTTATTCGTTGCGTCGTAAACAATCAACAGATTTATGCAAATTAAACATCAACAAGCACAAATTTGGCGCATGTGAATGAATTTTCACCCTGTCGATATGGCGCCTGCATACAAATTAATGTTAAACAGACAGATTTACGTGGTCACAAACAAAACGAATTTAAAATGCTCTTTATAAATTTGAAATATATTTATTAGTTTTGAAGAAGAATTAATAATAATAGTAGATAGTAAAACAGTACTAAATACATATTAATATCAAAAAACAGTTTCGTTTAACAAATATATAAAAATATGTTTTAAAATAAAGAGGAAAAACATAAAAGTTTTAAAAGACAATACAAATTTAAATTTACTAACACGTGTAGGCACAATTTTGACACATTTTTAAGATTCCAACCAAATTCCAATTATGCCAAATTTTTTGATTTTAAAGAAATTTGTGTTGGTTTTTGTTGAATTTTAAATTAATTTATTGCTTTTAGAATTTCTTTTCCTCTAATTAATTTCGTAATATAAACGGTCGCATTCCTTAAGAAAACATAAATTCCAGTTCAAAATTATTTTTGGCTATCTTGGGCGCCCAATAATATTTAGTATAATATATAATAAGCTTCAGACACACACAATCGTGTGGCAAAGCTAAAATAGTTGCTATTCAACATGATTAATGTGACCCTGTCGCATTTGCACAGCGAGAAGAAGCAGACTGAATTGATGTTCACCTCTGAACTGAACCGTTTATTAATTTTAATATATTGACATAATGACCTTTGCGCTATATAGACGTGAACAAACAATGAACTTTGTCGGATATCTTCCGTAATGATTAAATTGCTTTCCATTTAGAATTCTAAACGAGCTGCAATCAGGAAGTAATTGAAAAGGCAACTAATCGCTGATTAATTCACATCTCTCAACTGAGCAATAAATGCAAATGACCTTTTAAAGTATTTTCAACTTGAATTTAGCACAAAGTTTAGCCTATTATCAGATATGCCTATTATAGCTTGCCGAGGTCTGCGTCTGTAAGAGCTTTAAACTATCCAAAACTCAAGTGAAGTGGGCGTGGCCAGCCATCTGTGGGCTTGGTAGCAGCTGTGAAGCCTCAAAAAGTTGACAAATTTCTCTGCTTGTTGCGTTTTAAATCACAACAATTCACTTGAACACACCGCTCAACACACACCACACACAACAACACACACACGCATGTGCCACTTAACAACAACTAGAAATGCCAATCAGCTGCCAAACTGTCAACCTGCACTTGATATACCCCCAAAACATGTACAACAATGAGCAGTAGGAACAACAAAAACAACTACAACAAACTTACAACCAAAACTTTTCCACACTTGGCCAAAAATTGAATTTATTTTTTGTACCCTGTAGCCATTAAAAATGTATTAAATTGGGTATAATAAGTTAATGTAGTATATTTATTTATTTTTGTTCCTGATCAGCATTATCTATGATATATACCAGGCATTAAAAAAGTCTTCTTAAGAAATATATATTTATTGATTAATATCCTAGGTCTAGGATAACTTCCAGTCGATTACTCTTGACTAGCGCCGATTCAACCTTATTGACTTGTCATAATACATTGTTCAGCGTTTTGTTGGTTGCCAAGCGCTCGACAACAATTGTTGCTGTTTAAAAAAAATATTATAAATATAGATATAATTGTATATGTAATATTGAAAACTGACAAAAACAGTTGCTGACCTAATTATCTTTTTGGCATTCGCCGCATAAACAAAACGAGCAAAATATAAAAATCACCTCAAAACAAAATGGCTAAAAATAATTCCACAAAAAAGTAAGAAAAATATTTATAATTGAGAATAGACAATAATTTATGTTTGTTGTCAAATATATAATTTTCTCTAATAAAGCATTTTCTTGTTATTTATTGTTAAAGCAGAGTAGAAAAAAACATAAATACTATTTAAAAGTAAGTTAGATGACTTAAGATATGGCATAAAAAATATGTAAGTTGAAATTTTCTTAAAGGATTGTTAGGTTTTAACTGTAGAAGACCTTACTACAACATTTTTACTACTCTCCCATATAGTAATTACTTTAAACTCAAGCGTTTTCCTCATTGTTTATTGATAAGGTGGACTTTATAACAATTTTCCTATATAGTAGGCACTTGGCATTTAAAAACTATTATTTCGATTCTTAATATTACCTTAATAAGCTGACATTACTAATAGACACCCACCTAATGGCAATTATCTATAGAGTATTTATGCCAGACACAATAAAGCCGCTTTATATATGTATATATATGTATATGTATAATAATCGTCGCATTATTCAAGTGCGTTTTATTCGAGTCAACAACAAATTGAAATGCGTTCATCGAGTCAACTTTATTGACTTGTGAACCAGTTGAACAAGTTGCGACTTGCTGCGGGTTGCTGCGAGAGTCGAGAGTTGCTGCTGCGTGTGCGTGGCATGTGTCTGGCGACTTTTTGGCCGAGACAGCGGCCCGAAACTCTCGCGACTGGAGACTCTGGCGACGACACACCTACCTGAGTAACCTCGTCACAAAGTTTCGGGCCATATTTACTTTAAATTTGGCCATGATCGCAGACACCAACACGCAAAACGCGTTTTCGCCGCTGCCTTTTTTGCATACGATCCGAACTGATCGATATCTGAGCAACGTTTAAAATTAGATGATTTTGCAATACAATGATTAATTTTTTATTGTTATTTTTTATATTTTCTTTATTTAAACGAGCTAATTTTATTTTCACGTGCCAGATTTTTTGGCCTTTTTGTTGTGTAGGCCTTATTTCAAATCTGGCACCAATACGCCAATTGAACATTTGGAAAATTGTGGCCCCCAGACAGAAAACGCGCTGTCACATAGACAGTGGAAAGTTTTTTCTTAGCGTCAAGCCAAAACAAAACAACAGCTAATAAACGGGGTGTGTGTGTGTGTGAGTATGTGTCTATGTCTATGGCCATAAAGAGACTTCTATAAAGCGAACAACGCGTCGTTTTGTTTCCGCATTAATTATTTTAGCCAAAGAAAAATTAAATAAAACATTTTTGCCACGTTCAATTTGCCTGATGGGCCATTTTACAATCAAAACATTAAGAGGAAATTAATTAAAATCAAAAGAAAATATGTATTTTGTTTTGGCCCCTATTTTGTTATTCGCTGTTGACATTTTTATGTATTTCTTCTAAAAAAAAAAAAAAATATATATATATATATATATATATATATATATATATAACGATTATTTTGTTTATTTATTAATGACATTTTTTCACTTTCTTCTCTTTGCAGGTAAGCAAAACATATATCATAACATAATATAAAACAGAGAAGTTTGTAGAAAAGCAAACGAAAATGAAAACAAATAATTTATTTGCGCTTCAGGAACGTAAGTCAATTAGTTTATTAGTGAGCCCAGCTGTTGATGTCTACATCGAAATTGAAATTTTTCCACAGTGTTCAATAAATACCAATAAAAAAAATGAGAGAAACAAAACGTAATATTCCATAGAAGAAATCAATTGATCAATGGGGGAAATATGATCAACTATTTTGATCAATTAAGGGGTAAAGGGAAGTCTCAAAACTTTTGACAATTGCCAAAAATAGCCAACCGTAATAAAGTCGTAATAAAGTGGAGAATAACAGAACTGGGAGAATAGCTAGAAAAACAAACAATTCAAATAATTCGCATTAGGAGCAACATATCTATTTTATATATATATACATATATGTTATACCCATTTATTATTAGAATTGGGTGCAAAAAAACAAAACAAATGGCAACATATTATTGTGCTCTTTTATATAGTTTTGTTTGGGCTTCTTTCTGCCTTCTATGGTTGCCCTTGAATAATTCATGATATGAAATAATTGAGTTTTGTTTTTTTTGTTTGTTTTGTTTTTCGTATTTCGTTTTTGATGAGGCATCCGTTTAAGTTTTCATTAATTTTCTGCGTGTTCTCTGTGTTATTCTTCTTTTTTCTTTTTTGGTTTCTTCTCCAATCCTCTTTGTGCCGCTTATTTGTTTACGAACTATTTGTTGATATGCATAGCCAAAGTAAATTAGAAAAAAATTTAGTGTGGGAGGGAGTAATAAAGAGTCGGGACGGTGTTGTAATATGGTAAACAGCATTGGTGCTTGTTATTGTCTAACTAAAAAACAAAGCAAAAAAAAAAATTTTAAAAAAAAAGTGATTGGGAACTTCAGTCTCTCAAAACCTTTAAGAACTTTGATAAGATAAGAAAACTATCCCTAGTTAAACTCTATTTTATATACACTAATGAATAAATATTATTATTATTATACAAATCTTAACCAATCTTCGCTTTGCTTAAGTTTTATTAGATTATTTTATGGAAGCATAAACGTATTTCTCAACGCAATTCACACTCAGTTTTTCACACAAGCAACAGGCTCTTAAAAATATCAGGCCATATAAGACACCTAAAAACTGTCTGTTGGCCCGTTTAACTGAGACAACCATTCAACTGCTGTCGCTCGAACAAATTCAAAAGCACTAAAATCATAAAAACTGAACTGAAATAAAACTCCAAATGCAATTAAGTCCGTTGCAGTTGCTGCAAATGTTGGCCACAGACACACAAAATCGTTTTACGATGCGGATTAGCATTTGGCCAGGTAGACAGGTAGTCAGGAGGCCAAGTAGCCAGACAAGAGACCTGCGCTAATTGCATTTGAATGCGCAAATTAGTTGGCCAAGATGACAACCAACATGAACGGACGTAGGCGACACGACGCAAATCGACGCGCCATGCCACGCCTTGCCTAGCCACGTGTGGCAATTAACTTTTTCCAAGTGTGTCCCAAAACGTGGACGATTTGTTGACGCATTTGTTGTCGAACGAACTACCCTTTCATGGCGAGGCCACAAGCATCATAAAAATCATAAAAATAGAAAAACATAAAAATTGTTATACCCTGTCATTGGCTTGTATGAAAAAATGAGAAAATGTGTTGTATAGCGAAATTTAATGGAATATTAATCTAAAACATTTATCCAACTATCTGTATCTGTATAGTCCACTCTTAATAATAGTATCTTTCTTTTTTTTTGTGACAATATTGAATCGAAATTTAAGTTTTTGTATACAAATATTTTATAAAGTAATCCTTCCAAAATTAAATCAAATATTTTGTACTTAACAATTTAACTTGCATTTAGGGTATTTTTTATTATATATAATGTGTGTGCAAGGGTATTAAATCTGCGTCGTTTCAAATGCTACTGTTTCCGTCTCATTTTTATTGCTCGCACATTTTCTTAACATTTACCACTTACTACGCATCCTTTTCAAAAAAATATATCTTTTTGATTTTTTTGTTTGCTTGGTTTTATTTTTACGCTCGACGCAGCGGTTGAACAAACTTTTCCCATTGACCTGAATTTTGCGATTTAGTAAATAAATAAAAACGTGAAGAAACTAATCTGGCAGCAAAAGCAAATGTTTATTCTTCATTATTCTATATATTTTGTGATTATATTCAATTTCTTTGCGTATTATCCTTGTACCCATTCTCAACTGTCGCATTAGTAGTTGTTCATTTGCGAAATTTGACAAGTTTTGGGTTAAGGTCTCCACAACTACATAATTTTCAATTGAGAATTTAGAAAATTGAAAATCAGCAGATGTGCGTGTCATGTTCAATACTCAATTTCCCTTTATAATATGCCGCCGAAAAGAAAATTTAAAACCGATGAGTAATGTTTCTTATTTTGTTTGCGGACCAACCCAATTTAGAACTGTCAATGTGTTTAGCGAATATCTTTATCTACTATATAGGCATATATTATACAATCTTGTGCACCACATGTTGAACTGTCAAATCTCTCGCCCTATATATATGTATATATGCTATATGGCTGACCAAAATAGTTTTAAAAGCAATTTTCATGTCAGGTTTTTATTAATTTTCTCTCTTCTCTTGGCACGCTTTTAACATTTGCGTTTTTCTTTTGCTTTTTATGCGTCATGTGGGTGGCACATCAGATTCTGAATATATTATATAGTTTTATATGCAATTTAATTGCACAATTTCATAGAACACTCGCGATTTCATAGAAATTAATTGGTCACTTGGTTTTTGGCTAAACAAACATGTGTACTGTAATTAATCAAATTGAAAGCAAAGATCACTAATTGACATGACAAAATTATATTTGTTAGAATTTCTGTGACAGTGGAAACGTTTCAAAGATTATTTGTACTTAATATAATTACCAAAGATGTAAGAGAAATACCTACTGAAGATTATTTTCTATACCGTATAAACTGCTTGCAAAGGTTATCAAAGATATATCGATTAATGAAAAAGAGCTTTGATGTACGAAAAATTTCTTAGAACAACTTTAATGAATTATGAATCGATATCAATACGGTTCTACGAACAATTTAAAAATATGACAATTCCTAAAAAAAATTAAAAATAAAGAAATCATCATTATCAGTATTCATCTCACCTAAAACCTTAATTAGCAAAAAATTAAATATAGCGCATATATCCAGAAAAACATTATATAATTGCGTTACAATCTGTCTTTTATTGCTATCAGTATTCAGTTAGGCTCTTAAAAGTTTTCCCAATGCTTGTTTCGTCGGTTGTTCTTTAATATTTGCCGTTCGGTTTGTTCAAACCGAAGTGTCTCCCATTGAGCGCGTTTAGCGTTTTATTGGTATTTCCTTTGATTGCCCCGAGCAGAACAGATGCAATTGTCTACTGCAGATATACTGTATATATATATATATATATACAAATATATATATATATTTGTAGTTGTTGCTTGATAAGGCTTGATAGTGCTTTGTTTGAGCTTAGGCGCCACGTGCCTATCAGTTAATTAGCTATACTTGTTATTTAACTATACTTTTTTTTGTGGGTAAGACAAGTTGAAGCTGAAGCTGTTGCCAAAATGTTGGCATTGATCTGATCTATTTGCAAACAGCAGCGTATACAATCCATATACAAAGCATACTAATTTCTATGCAAATACGCTGTAGCAATTGGTAGCTCTATTTGTTTTGGCCAAATATTATGCCAGAAAAGAAAATTAACAATAAAAATACACAAAAAGGCAACAAAAACAAAATAGAAATACCTGAGCCAAGTAACTGCCTGAGCTACCTATGATAAACACACAAATTAGCATGAGAATCATTCTCAGTAAATAGTAGATAGTAGATGTGTATGTGTATGTGTATAATGCAATATATATTTTTAGACTGGAGATTTAATAGCAAACTCCTGACTGACTCATACTCTATTTGCCAAAGTTAAATAACAGCTTACCAAATTAAGTTTTGTGAGTTTGCAATAACATTTTAGATGAAAGAAGGGAATAAATAAAAAGAATATACAACTAAATAATAAATGCTAAAATTTGTATCTTTAAACAGTATAGGATAAAAGCAGGTATAGGTAAATATATCAAAATTGCAAACTATAGATTTGAAGACTTATGAAAGATTTAAATTTAAAATCTTACAAAAACAGGCAGATATGCAATTAGATACAGATTTAATATATACTAAGTACAAATATACTCCTTTTCACCTTTGAAAGCATTGTATTAAAAACACATTTACCTGTATTTTTACCTGTTTGGGCGTTTATCTGTGAGTTGGCTTCAGTTCAGTTTTCAGTATGTGGTAAACAAATGTGCTAATAGCTGATGATTGTTAGCTAAACGGACTTGGGCTTTTGTGTTTTCTATTTGCCTTTGAGCTAATCACGCGTGCGTTGTGTGAAACACGGCGCAACTGATAAGCGGACAACCAGACAAGCAGGCAAAATGATAAGCGATCACAAATGAGGCGATAGTTCGACCACCTAAACGTAATGCAGGCCAACCCAAAACCTCCACCCCAACACCCCCCAACTGAGAAGCTGCTCTTGTTGTTGTTACTCAAATTTGTGCTCTTCAGCATATTTGTTTTTTGATTTGTTTTTAATGAATTTCAATTGCTGGCCATTTAGCGACGACGTCAGCAGCAGCCGTTGTTCCCTAGTAAACCAATAACAGAAGAACAAAACACAGCAAGAAATATACACATATATAATATATATTGTATATATATCGTAAAGCATATTTATGACTGCCTGAAACAAGTTCGAGGCAAAATTCTCAGCGTAACTTTTCGCTGGCTGATTACAGCGAGAGACATTTCAGCTGATAAGCAGTTGTAGCTGTCTGTTGTCCACTTGTCAGCAAAGCTGATAAGCCCCAAGGCTACTCGGCAGCAGCAGCAGCTGCTGAAGCAAATTTTTGTTGGCTCCAGTGTGTCTCATAACGGTAAAAGTTTTGGTCGAATGCAAATGGGGCACAGCTGTCAATAAAAATGATGCTCAGCATCCGCCTTTAGTTGGCAAACATTTGATTTGAGGCGGGGTAGGAATTGATGTCTTAAAAAGGTGCTGACAGGTGGCGTGAACTCTCTATACACAATATCGATGACTGTCTCTCTACATGTTTTCCCGACTCTCTCTCTCTCTCTCTCTTTATTTCTCTCTAAATCTTAAGTTTCTCTTTCATTCTGTGGATGTTAAAATAGAGCTGTGGGACTCCTTTTTAAGAATAGAATTAAATCACATCAATTATACCTGATCTACTGTAGATTATGTTTGTTTAAATATATTTAAACAGCTTTTTTAAATTTGTATTGTCTGTTTTTCTTGCCTTCCACTGATTTCTACTCAGTTTGCAAATACAACTGTTTTTTTTGCCTCCTCTCTGATCTGCTCCAACTTTCGGTTAGAAATTTTCCCCTAACTGATTTGTCAAGCGTTAATATTATCGGCTTAAACCTGTTCATAACTCAACATGTCATGTCTGTTGACTTCTGTTGTTTGTTTGCGAGTCGGTCATAACAATCTGGGTAACTATCATTTATGTAAACCGTGACATTCAACTGCTCCACCTACGTCGTCGCCTTCCCCTATCTGTTTATAGTTGCTTAGAAGACTGCGTGCCGACATTGCCTTTCTGCTCTCCGTGCCTCCCCTGTCTGCTTTTTACAACCAGATTAGTGATCTTTATTCTTAGCATGATCTGAATGCCTCTATAGTTGACTGCTCGCGATGTTTCCCAGCGATAGGCGCAGTCCGTTGCTCAATTATCTTATCGCTCGTCAGTGTCGGGCAGTGCAGTGTTGTGCAGTGCCCAAAGTCCATCAGCCCCTACAAGTGACTACAAGCCGTTAATTTGTACACGCGCCACATATGATTCAGAATTGGAATCGGCCAGAATATGGTTTTAATTAACTGGTACACTTGGAGAAAACCAAAGTATATCATCAATTGCGTTGTAAAAATTCCTCCAATATCAAAATTTGTAAGCCGATAACTAATTAAAAGTATTATAAAAAAGTATTTTTCAAAATTAAACATAGAAATTCGATATTTGAGTACGAAATATATTTACAATTTTAAAATCAATTCAAACTTGTTTTTTAATTTTTCTCTGAGTGTAGAATGAAAATCAATTTTCAAACGAATTTGTTCCAATACATTTTCAATCCCTAGTCTTCTTCGTCTAACTAGTTTTCCTCAGTTCTATTTTGCCCCTTTGTCTCCGTTTCACGCGTTGACTGCGTGCCAAATTCGTATACAAATTAAAAATAAAAACAAATAGAAAAATGAAAAAAAAAAAATAGATGTATATTAAAAATGTTCTGTTGTAAATTTCCACACGCTGCTGTTGACTTTTATTGCAACAATTTGTTATTGTCGTTGTTGGTTGTGCTTTTCGTAAACATCAAATAAAAAGTTTCCACACGCTTTTATAATCATTTTTATTTGTAATATACATGTGTCCCATGCGGGGAAGACTCCGGGGTGCTAAAGTAAAACGATTGTGATACTGAATATGTAATTGGTGTGCACACAGCACCCGACTCCTTTTAACTCCTACACCCCTCTGAGACCCCCCGATGTTAGTTGAATTTTAATTGCCATTGTTTTTGTTTGTGCTGAATATGTGGCGCATCATATGAATATAGATTCACTATTCCTACTTAAAAATTGGCTGCTTGCCAATATAAGCACATGATGGGCGTGTTTGCTAAGTACCATAAAGATTTTATTGGTTTTTTTTTGTTCTTTGTAATTAAATTTTCCACTTTTTCATTCACACCTGCTTTTTTGTGCTTTTTCATTCAATAAAAGAAATATCTTGGCTACATTTTAACATGTAACTTCAGCCATGTTATGTTGACATTTTTTTCTTAAATTTTTAGATTTATAAAATTGTTAATTTCTGCTTCAATCAAATGCCATTTTCTAGTTTCTACGCAGTTGCTGACATTTAGCAAAATTCAGCTTTCGCACCCCTATTTGATGGCCAATTCCCAGTGCGACAAATGTGTTCAAATGTGGGTTTTATTTATGCACAATTTGTATAAATGTTGATTTAATTGTTGTTTATTTACTTTTTGCTACAATCTTTTATTAATACATATTTGTTTGTTTTGCATTTATGTTTTGTTTTCGTGTTGTTTTGTTTTTTTTTTTATATATTTTTTTTGCCGCTTTAACGCGGATGTTTTTTTACAATTTACAATTTGTTGCCGGCATTTTTTGCTATGGGAACATCAGATACGTGTGTGTGTATCTGTGTGTGTATTTTGTATCTGTATCTGTATGTTTTGCTAAGCTTTGTTTTGTGTGGGGGAGGGTGTGGGGAGAGGGTGGGGCTTCTTCTGCGACATGCGCATGAAATCGATACGTTTCATATTCTCGCGCTGTGTGTTGAATTTTGAACACAGCTGCTGTTGTTGTTGTTGTTGACAATTTGTTTTGCAAATTCGCAAGCCCTTGAAATACTGTGGGCTCGTTCATTTGCTGTTTGTTTTCTTTTCCTCGTCCAAAGCGGAAACAAATCGTGGCGATTATATAAATGGCATTTCAATTGCGCCCAGACAAAACAAAAACTCACAAGAAATTCTTCGGCTCAGCATAAAACGCAATGCGCAAAAAGGTGAAAAGCCAACACCACCACCACAACCACCACGAAAACCACCAGCAGAAGCACCACCACGTTTTTTTTTCTTTCGTATGTTTGCTCAAAAGTATCTAAAACAAGCGGCTTTCGCTCACTGAGCAGTTTGTCTCTTATTTTTGTTTTTTAATTTATTTCTTTTTATGATAAAACACTACGAAATCAGTGTCGTAAAGTTTTTGCGTCGCAGCGCAAAAAGTGGAAAAAGGAACAGCAAGAATTTAAAAAAAAACAACAACAAAAGTTGCCAGTAAATTTGTTATGCCGAAAACGAGTGGCAAATGTTGTTGTTTAAAATTCTTTATATACACATGTGCACATCTGTATCCAAATATTTATATAAACATACATTTTATGTAAGATGCCGGCTGGTTTCGTGAATTGTTACCAATTTTTTTGGCGTTGGCTTCTTTTTTTCGCTTTTTTCGTTCGTTTTGGTTTGTTTTCTGCTTGTCAATGAACACAAAAAAAAAACAAAAAAAACAAGATGTGTAAATTATTGAAGCAAAGCGCGTCAAAACAAACAGAGAGAGCAACAGTAATAACATCAGGCGCAGCTTTGATAGAAATGCTTATAGATGGAGATACACACCCGTCTATGAGATACACACACACACATACACAGCTGTGTGGCTGTAGCTGTCGCAACGCGCCATATTGTGCACTTCCAACTAAAAAAGTATCTGCCAGATACACAGCGATTGCTCTCTCTCACACGCGCTCACAACATACATACGCTCTCACCGCTCTCGTTAACGTACTGCCTCTCTCGCTCGCTCGCTCAGTTGCGCTCTCTGTGAGCTGCCATTTTATATAAAATCACACGCTAATTGCAAGCAGACGTTCAGTCGCCAGTTCAACTCGCAACACGCAACACGCTAAACACAAAAATACTACAAAACATTTAAATATATATAAAATAAAAAACAAGAAATTTTATAAAATATTAAATATAATTATTTAAGTATATTTTGTGCGATCAGCCTACAAGAGACTTTATTTTGAATTACATTAATTCAACAAAATAAAAACAAAAGAACTAACAACTGTAAAAAAAGAGCTTTCAGTGTCGATTTTTAATGCAAATGCAAAAGCTCTGCGCCGGTCTCATAAATTACCAAAAGCTACATACCCAATTCAGTTATTGCTGAACTCTTGTCGTAAAAACATAGCAGGAGAAAAAGTAAACCAAAAAGTAAACGGAAAATTAAGAAGTACACACAAAAACTAAGCTACTAAGCAAAAAAGCAAACCAAAAAAGGAAAAGAAACCGTGCACAACATAATATCTGTGATATAAAAATTGCAACAAATTTATTATATAAGTGTGTGAAAAGTGTTTGAAAAACTGAAAAGTGAGAAGAGAGAGAGACAGAAAAAATTAAATTTTACTAATTAAAGAAAAACTACTCGAAGTGTATTATAAAATGATGGGCACAATGTCTCTGCGTCAGCCCGAGAATTGGCTCTACGAGATTTGGCAGAAGGGCTATGACAGCCCCTGCTACGTTATGGTGCCAAATGCAAAAGTATGTATCAACCTTCAAGAAGAAGACAATCATTTCTATATAGTATAATTGCATTGAGAAAAAAAATACCCCTGCCTGCCACTGGCAAAGAATTTCACCTTGCAGTTTTATTGATTTTGTGTGCATAGATTTTTACATTTTTTTTTTTCGGATGAGGCTGTGCGCATTTTTTCGTCAAGGCAAACAAGTCGACAGAAAAATAAACATATAAAAAAATGCTTCAAACCTGCCAATTTTCATGTTGTACAGTAATTTGTATATTTGTTAATCACTTGTTTTTTTGCTCGGGGCACAAAAAAAATTCCTTTGTGCGCTGTCCGAAAATGACAAAAAAAGAAAAACAACAAAGAGCACATGGAACAAGTGAAGAGCAGACGCCTTATGGCTGAGTCGCCATATTTGTGTTTTTATATGAGTTTCGTTGAGCGAAGTGCAGCCAAAAAACAGAAAGAAAAGAAAAAAAAATAAGAAAAAACGACAACAACAGAAACCACAAGCGTTTTTGTGTCTACCTCCGAAAGAGACACGCGTGAACCCAAACGAACCTCGACCCGACTTCGAATTTCGAATCAGCGCTTGCCTATGTGTGTATGTGTGCGTGTGGGAAAAAATGCATTAATTTCCTCTTTTGGGTAGATTCTCTAGCATTGTGAATTTTAAGTGGGGTATTTTTTTAAATTTACCTGCCCAATTAGATAAAATACCTGTGCAGCGAAATTAGAGAAATACAAAAAATATAAGTAAATATAAAACTGCATTTAAAAGTTCAACCCCTGCGCGAATCAAAATAAGCAATAACGCTTAT
The DNA here is from genome assembly GCA_004143825.1 of Drosophila micromelanica. Lineage (NCBI taxonomy): Eukaryota > Metazoa > Arthropoda > Insecta > Diptera > Drosophilidae > Drosophila > Drosophila micromelanica. The sequence goes on from SCDY01000233.1 coordinate 33,464, forward strand.
AAATTATTTCCATTAACAAGCATATACATAAATTATACTGCCATTTTATTTTTTTTTTGTCGCATTGATATTTATATTATTATTTCTCCTATTTTTCTGCTCGTATTGATTGTTGTTTTTTATTAAGACCGTCTCGGCGCCAGTTTTAACCAGTTTTGCATTTTATACAAAGTTGTTTTAACAATTCCAGGTATAGGCTTTTTTTAATATTTTATGCGCAGTTGCCAAAGCTGTGAAATTTTCGTATAAAATGTGATCAACATTTAATTAACTCAGTTTTTGTTTTCGCACATTTGTCAAGTGAAAGAAATACCTTGTATATTTAATGTGTTTGCTATTTTCTTCATTATTCGTGCTACGTATTAATAAATTTGTCTAAAAATAATATACAAATCTCGTATATGATATTATATATTATTTTATCTTCATTGATTATTCATGCTATTCATTAAATTGCCATGAATTGAGCGACTTTTATATTAAATAAACCCCCCAAAAAAACGTGCAAATATTTATAGAAAACTACGCGTTTTGTTGATTTTGAATTTGAATGCTTGGCAATTGGCCCAGCTAGAAAAACTCTCGAGTGCAAAACATGCGAGACGACGACAGCCATAATTTATATACACTTTTGCTATAAATCATATGAGCGCAAATTTTATGACTAAGAAATCGCACGCAAAACGCGCATGAAACGCGCGCGAGTTTTTGCCAACGTGGCAACGAATTTGTTTAAACAATTTGCTGACTGCCTTCGTAAATCCTATATATATTTATATGGTCGAGAACAATCGCAGTCTGCTTATGGGTAACATTTTGTTGCAGGTGAAAATCAGGCCACTTGCTGTGAAAATGCTTTACAAAACAACAACAACAACAAAAGAAGTAAAACCAAAAGGCGTTTATTTTTAGCCAAAGCAAAAATGAAAACGAAAAAGAAAACGCAATCTTTTTGCAGCAGCCAGTCACATGAATGTGTCGCCAAGTCAAAAAAATAACGGGGAAATGAAAAAAGTAGGCAACTCACCTGTCGTTGCTTGCTGTTGTTGCACGTGCTACAAGCGGCGCACATGCAACGTGGAAGCGAGACGGCAACAGACACCCAAACCAAATCTGTTTAGTTCTCTTTCCCGAAACTACTCTTTAATGGTCATATTAAATTTTCATGTGCCTTGCAGACACGCGTGCCATGTTGGCATTGACATTTGGCCACAATTCACAAATATAAATATATAAATGTATATGTATATATATATATACATATATTTGCCATATGTTGTCAATTATTTACTATTTGGCTTGCCACACGCGACACATTGAGCAAATATTGAAATCGATTCCATGAATGAGTCGTCAAATGCGTGCCTAGCTGCTTTTTTCCTCTTCTCATTTTTCATTGATTTTTGAAAATGGCGTCTATGTTAGCTGTTATCGATAAATGTTAAGTCGCACTTAACGTAGCTGTTAGTTAACATGCTGGGTTAGCTTAACAGAAATGATCTTATTTTGAAGAAATAAATCAAATTTCCGTATTAGCCAAATAATATTTTACTGTAATAATTAAATATTTAAGACTAAAATCAATATAAATTAGTTCATTTTATAGTATAAGCAAATATAAACTATGTTACAAATTAACGGTGACTAATTGAATTTTTTTTAAAACTTTTTCTCGTTTCTCAACAGGACCTGGTCAAATCGCATCTCATGATTGCGGTGCGCGAGGAGGTGGAAGTGCTTAAAGAACGCATATCCGAGCTGATGGACAAAATCTCTAATCTGGAGCTGGAGAACAACATACTCAAGTCGAACATGTCGCCGGAGACGCTGCAGCAGTTGCAGATGCAGCTGCAGATCGCCGGTAGCCAGCAGCCAGCCGCGGTCGCAGCGCCGCCCGCAACGCCGGCAATTCAAGCGGCGCCGGCGCCAGCATCTGCAGTCGCAGCGACGCCAGCGTCGGCAGCGGCAGCCGGCAGTCCCGCATCGTCGGTGGCGGCAGCGGTGCCAGCAGCAACAACAGTTATGGCCAACGGCGGCGCCACAGAGAACGGCAGCGTCGTCGGCGTCGACGCAGCAGTCGCTGCGATGCCCATTGTCGATGCGGCTGCGCAGCCGGCGGCCAACGGCGGCGTCGTCGTTGCGCCAACGGTCGTCAGCACAAACGGGCCAATGTCCTAAGCTGTCCCTGTTAGTTTTGTTTTAATCGTAATTTTATTAATGTCGCCCACTGTCCGGGGCACTGGAATGTCGAAATAATGGAAGAAGAAGAAGAAAAATAACTGTCAAATAAAACTTTGTCGTAATTTGTTGCAGCTCTCGCGTGTGCGCCGCAAGAGATTAGAGACAGAGACAAGCGTTAGCAAGCAGCCCCCCAACCACCCCCCAACCCAACCCAACACCCACCCAAACCTCGCTCCCTACCAGCAACCCAACAGCAACAGCAGCAACGTTAACAACAACAAAAAGCAGACAAAACAAAGTATTACAAAAATAAACAAACGAAAAAGCTCAATCAAATGTTGAAGAGTTGAAAATGCAATGAAAAGAGAGAGGAGAGAGAGAGAGGTCTGCTGTTAACTGGCTGTTGCTGTTGGTGTCTGGTAGCAATGCTGCAGCCGCCATTTTGTTAATTTCTCGATTGTGATATTTGTTTAACACACATACCTTCACTCACACCCACACACACACACACATACACATAAGCCCACGCAAACACAGACACATATGGATAGACTGCGTGTTAACAGTTCGGCTGCGGCTGGCCAGAGCTGTTAACGAACGCTTTAACAGAGTGTTGTTTTTTTATTGTCTCTTTTAACAGAGCGCTGCTGCGCCAATTAACATTCACATTAAAACAAAAACAATTTCCAATAATATGTGTTTAATTTTGAAATGCTCTTTTTGTTTATAACATTTTATTTCAAGTTATTAACGCTCGAAAGAAGTTGTGCAAACAAAAAAAAAAAAAAAAAAACAAATACAAATAAAAACAAAACAAGAACTATTCTCAACAGAGAATATAAATTATACAAAACTTAAAAGTTGGCCTCAAAAAATACTTAAATATTGTAAAAAGTAGAATTTGAGCCAAGCAATGTGCATGGAGGATAGAAAGAAAGCAAGCAAAATGGAGAGAAAAATATAGAAAACAAAATATGTGATAATTTGCATTGTGCATTGTAAATTGTAAAAAGGCAAGCAAGAAAATATCCGACGCAAGCTCTAAAAATATACACTTAAAGAAAAAACTTGAGTCAGCAGCAGAGATCAGCTTAATGCAATTCAAATTTAATTCTAACTATAAACTGATAAACAACAACAAAAACAATACACTGATTATAGATATATCTTATATTATATGTATGTAAAACAGTAAGCTGCTTTTTTAATTTCTAATTATTTAATTACCAAAATCAAAGCAAATTATTAACTAAAAAACAAAACACAAAATTCATAAATGTGCATGTTTCAAATTTATTATAAAAAGATAGAATGCACAATACACACACGTAGAAAATCGTTGAAGTAATCTATTAGAATATTTTAAAAATTTTTCATTTTTGCCAACATTTTGCAAATTAAAAAATGTATGAATAAAAAAAACAAAAAATACTGTAAATACATATATTTAAATATAATATGCGTGTGCAACTTTGAAGAGAGTAAAGCAAGTAACTGCATTCACAAAACTATCAAAAAAGAAAAGCAAAGAAATTCAAGAAATTGTAAACACTTAAAAAGTGTACAAAAGCACTACTCCACCCCTCCTACCCCCTCTGAATCCTCATGTCCATGCCCTCAGCAGCAGTAGAAGCCTTGAGAAAGAAGGAGAAGAAACAAATGAAATGTAAATTAAAAATTAAGCAAAAACTCGTCCTATTTTAATTGTTATGCAAATATTTAGTTTAATAATTAATATTAATTTCGAATTTTTGTATAAACGCAAAGCAAAATCTGTTGTAAGATTTCTGTTACACACACACACACACTATCTCTCTCACTCTTGCTCTGCCGCATAAACCACAACTAAAACAAACAACTAAAAAAAAACAAACAAACAGAAAGAGCATTCAACTAGCTGAAACTGAAAACAAAATGCAAAACAAATACTAAAGAAAGAGCGTTGACCGTCGACAGCGCCCCGTAGACCGCACAAGTTTTCTGTATTGCAACGTGCAACGTGCAACGCGCAACGTGCAACTTGCAACACTGGTCACCTGCGGAGACTCCAATTGTCTAAGGTCGGCCCTTAAAAATAGCTACAAAAAAAAAAACTCAAACGAGTGCTATTTTACAATATATATATATATACACAATATATACTCTAATTGAAGCACAAAACTTGAAAGTCTACTGGGCGCTATATAGCCGCTGTTATATCTGTTCGATCGGTCTCAACGCCGCCGCAGCCATCCACACTTAAGTAATTGTTTTTTTATTAAAGTATTTTTTGTTTATTCTTTTTTTTTTGATTTAAGGACATTTTGTCATGCGTTTGCTTTTCATGTTTTTAATTTTATTTTTGCTCCCCATGATTGATTTTTACGCGCTTAAGTCCTCATTTCTAAGTCTAACTATTAATTTATTAATTAGTTTGTAAGCGAACAACAACAAAGGATTAAAAAAAGTAAATCAAATGCAAATACCAACTATATTTAAACAAAACTAAAGGAAATACAATTATAATAAAATAAAAAAAATACAACAGATATAAAATGCAAACCTTTTATTTATCATCGGGATTATAATGGGTACTTAATCAAAGTCATACGTTTATTAAAAGCTAGCGATACTATAGAGGAGCATAAAAATGCATATCTTGTCAGATATAGGCACGTAAAGGTTTTAAAATCGTGGGTTTAAAAAAAAACCGTATTGATTATAGTACATTTTAATTTATTATAAATTTGTATTAATTACAGGCGGTTTGTAGATAATCAAAAACCTGCAAAATAAAAAATTTAGACATTACTAATGTTTTTCCAGTATTTTTTAAATACTTACCAAAGTCGCATCTGGGCTAATTCTGAAAGATAACTTCAATCTGAAAATAAAATGGGAGTGCTCCAGTTGGGGAGTGCCCGAACAGAAGATACTCTGTACCATGACTAACCAAGATGCCTCGCTAAACTTATTTTTACCAATTTTCAGTGGGTTCAGGCTATTAAAAGTAAATTTTAAAGACAGCGTTGTAAGTAAAGGGAAAACCTGTTTTTGTTTATGACGTGAAATAAATGCTATAAAAAGGATTAATGCTATAAATAATCAAATGTAAATGCCAGGAATACACAAAAAGGGTCGAACAACTGATGAAGAATTACAAAATATGCCAATTGTTGGCTAAAAACTGAAGGGTAAAGGAAACTATTTGATCGTCGCTTTAGAAGTCCGTCTCGGGGCTTTGAGGCCTGTTGTCCGGGTCCGGGTGGGTCTCGGCGGGCAGCGGCTGCTGGGCAATCACATCGGTTCTGTCCGGCTCATCGTGACCCCTGGCCGGCGATGTGCCGGCGGGATTGAAGGACTTGAGAGTGCCCAGCTGGGTGCGCACATCCGTCTCGGAGAGATGATGCAGCGGCACATTGGCGGGCACGGCAAGGCGCTTGGGACTCGTGTTGCCGTCCTCGCGCTTGCGCTTGTCCGGCGGAAAGACCACCTGGGCATAGGTCACGCCGCTGCCGTTGGGCTCCACGATGCTCTGCGCGCCGGAGGAGTCCGTCAGCGAGCTGGGATGCCGAAAGACGGCCGCCGTCTGGCGTGGCTCGACCGCCTCCGGCGCCAGCGGCGCATCGCGGCGCTGCATTGGCGAGCCGGAAGCGGCCGTGGTCGTCGTCATCGTGGGGCTGCCCCCGCGACCCGCGGCCGATGCGGGCGCCGAGGCGGAGTCCTCGTGCGGCACGGGCGCGTACAGCGAGGGCGTGTAGTTGTTGTCCGTCACCTTGCAGTTGTAGAGGTTGAGGCCCTTGGCGAATATGTACACGAGAATGTCGAAGAGCACACCGGCCAGGATCAGCGAGGCTGTCAGGATGTCCAGGATGTTGCCGTGCTTGGGCGTCTCGCGCAGCAGACAGCGCTCGTAGTTGGGCGCCCAGTAAACGCAGGTGGTGCCTTTGTTTTTTGGGGGGGGGGAGAGTAAATATAGATACTTGTGTATTCAGGCTGGACTCACGTGTGACCAGGTCGTAGCTGAGGTGGGCGGGCACGTAGGCGAACAGGCCGACGATCGTCAGCTCGAAGGCGAGGGCGAGCGTCTTGTCCTGGGGCAGGACGGCGCGCAGGGTGATCAGGGTCTTGCCGATGAGGGACATGCCCAGCATGAAGGCGGCCGAGATGCTGAGGATCTGGAAGAGCAGGATGCTGCGCTGGCAGCGATCGGCGCTGCAGGCGCCGGCCGTGGCCCGTGACGTGCCCGTTCCGTCCAACCCCTGATCCCCCTGGCAGCTGCAGCCGTCGTAGATCTGGAAGCTGTTGATGGAGCTCTGGCTCGTGCAGCCCGCGTAGCAGGGCGAGAAGTAGGTGACGCTGCTGTTCTCCGGACAGACCGGCATGAAGGCGGTGGGCGTGCACAGGCACTGGCTGGCGCAGTAGGGCTGGGTCAGCTTGCCGCCGGCGACGCCCGCCACGGCGCCGACATCGCAGCTGAGGAAGACGTAGCTGACGTAGATGATCACCAGGTGGAGGCCCAGGCTGATGTTGATGCCGGTGATGGTGCGCGCCGAGAGCTGCGCCTTGGCGATGACCAGGCCCGCCACGAGCATGCCCACGGCCAGGACGGGCGGGCGCAGGAAGTAGGCGACGAAGGAGGCGCGCCACTCCTGGGTGAGTCCGTCCTGCTCGCTGTACGGCAGGAAGTAGCGGCTCTGCAGGTAGTCCTCCTCCTGCAGCGAATAGTTGATGACGCCGCTCTGCAGGCACATCACGCTCAGCAGGTTGGCCATCAGCAGCCGGTTGCCGAAGAGCCGCCGCAGCGAGGGCCAGAAGGCGGTGTCGTCCAAATACGTGGAGAACTGGCTGCCGAAGGTGCGCAGATTCGACTGCTCGATGATGCGCTGGGCGGCCTGGTGGATGACCGTCTTGGGCAGCCGCCGGGGGAAGAGGCCCAGCAGGACGGCGCTCACAAAGATCAGCGGCGCCAGCACCACCCAGCCCAGCCACCAGCCCACGTGGGTGAGGCCCACGCCGAGGACAAGGAACGCGCCCACCTGTTGGCCAACGGCCCGGGCGGCCATCACCACGCCAATCACCGCCGGACTGTCCTGGGACAGCGAGTTGTCGTCCACGTAGCCCACGCCCAGCGTGTAATAGGCCAGCGCGCCCATGCCCAGGCCCAGCTGCAGCAGGAAGAGCATCGCCAGCGTCGCCGTGCTGCTCTGGCCAGCGGTCATCGTCAGTCGCTGCAGCTGCGCCAGCGACTTGGCGCAGAGATTGGCCTCGACCAAAGCGTCCTGCGGCCTGACGCCATCAGCACTGCAAGCAGGAGGAGATTGGATTCGAATCTCCGATATAAGATAAATGTGTTTGCTGCCACTCACAAGCTCATGATGGCGGGAATCACGGCAATGACGCAGCCCGCCGACTGCAGCATCAGCGTGCCCACGAGCCACTTGATCGGATGGTAGACGTCCGCCCAGTAGGCGAAGGCCAGGGCAAACACCGCCTGGAAGAGTCCACTGCTGACCAGGAGCCAATCTGAGGATGGTATTGGAATAATAATAATAATAATAATAATAATAATATTAATAATAATAATATTAATAATAATAATAACAATAATAATAATATTATTAATAATGATAATAATAATAATAATATTAATAATAATAATAATAATAATAATAATAATAATAATAATTTTTGTTTGTTAATCTAACTTTTTATGGCCAGATAATCCATATTATAATTAAATTAAGCCACAGCAAAAATGTATTGAATTTATTTCATTTAAGTACAAAATTTGTATATTCAAAAGTAGAAAAATCAGACAGGTACCAAAAATAATCTAGAGCTTCTAATAATATATGAAGACAGGAAACGGGGAATAAAAAGGCTGAAAATGCTTTCCACATTTCGTCACAAAATTGGTATTATCGTTGATCGATAAGCATTACAAATAAAAAACTGTAAATGAATCGTTCATTTGATCGGAAGTGATAATGCATATATAACATAGGTAAATATATATACATGTAATATAAATAATTAACAAAAACTGTGCCTAGTTCGATTCCAGGAAAATGAAATGCGAAACATTCGAAAAGTTGATATAGAAACTTGGCCAAGTAAAGTTGGCTACTTGTGTCTGTTGGTGGGTGACACACACACTCGGAATCATAAACAATATCGCAAAACTGATAAAGTGTATATATATCCCTCTCTCGCTCTCTCTCTCTCTCTCTCTCGCTGCTGGCACTTGTTGTCTTTATCTGGAAGGGGCTCCCGGGTTAAATGTGGCTTACTCACCCACGAGGAGGGGACTGTAGCCGTGCTGGACTGCGGCCTGCTTGGCCGAGACACGAAAGTAGAGCTCGCAGGCGCCCTGAAGGAGTCCAGCGCCGAGCAGGACCACGATGAAGGTGCGCAGGCGGGCGTACTTCTGGCAGGCGGGGCCGCGACACCAGCCCAAGCCCTGGATGCCACAGTCAACGCTGTCTGTATACAATATAACTTATATATATATACATTTGATATATAGCTGAAAATTCACGCACCGTCTGGTATATGGTCGGCATTGACCGCTATCTGCGATAAGTCCGAGTTGCGCGTTGCCTGCGCCATATTTCTCGCTTTTCGATATTCGTTTTTCAACTCAGTTTTAATCAAATGTGTTTTTAATTTATCATTTACTTGGTTTCATATTCGCGCGACTATTCGAAGCAATTGTCAATTGCCAACTAACGTTGGCAGGTGAGAGCACCTGTGTGCAGGTGCAGAGAGAATTGTTTTCTTTTGATAAGCCTTCAGTTTTATCTTATCTGCACAATTGAGTCAACTTTATTGCGCTTACGCGTTGGCAACATGTGACTGTTGACATTAGCTACTTTCGAACTGGCGTACACAGCAGTAGCATGTGGCTAAACATTCGAACTGAACTTGTCAACAACATTCGGTAGCAGCACTCACCGCAGCATGTTGCAGCAGCTCGGATCAGTTGTTGACAAGCGCAATCACAGCAGCATGTTGCCAATCATTTTAATAAATGTGGTAACAATTTTTTTAAATGCAATTTATGCTGAATAACAATTAAATTTAAAAAAAATTAAGCCAAATGTGATAGCTTTATTTTTATTTTAACAGCATCTCGGCAAAAATGTTAATGAATTCTTGGCTAAAACCTTCAGCAACTCGTGAAGCAGCATGTTTCTAAGCGCTCAAAACAATGTTGCACAGCAACTAAGCAACATAGGGCTGAGCTTAAAAAAGGTTGCGCAACATTGACGCACACAAACAATACTAAATCCGAAAAGGGTGCAAAGGATCTCATGCTACATTTAAAAGGGAAATAAGTTAACACTTTACTCAAATTATGAAATATTCGAAAATATTTACTTGTACTAAGTAAGCATTGAAATAGTTTCTGAGCAGAATAAAAAACAGTTTGAGCTGATATCAAGTTTAGTTTTGTGCCAATAATTCTTCTTGTGCTTTTTCCCAAAATGCAAATAATTCTCGTGTCGCTTTTGCTGGTCGCCGTTGCTGCAGAACTTGGCCTAGAGTTGCGCCCCACGCCGCCAGCTCTGATCTGGGGCGTTGAACTGTAAGTCTGGTTAAAAGCTTCGTTTCTAATTTCGTTGTTTAATGAGCTGGCAACATGCAGGCCGCACATGGAGAGCATCTTCCAGGCAATCAGCTCGGAATATTTCGCTGCTCTGCTGCGGCCGCTGCTGCAGGACCACATGATAATTGCCTACATGGAGCAGCAGCTGACCTCGAAGAATCTGAGCTGCATCGAAAGCGATTGCTACGCGTATCTCCGTCGAGTGAGGCCAAGCACATACTACAGCAAGGTGCAGGAGCCGGCCGAGGTGCTGACCCAGCTGCTCGCCGAGCAGAAGCGGGAACTGGTCCACACCGAGCGCTACAAAATGATGCATCTGCCCTGCCGACCAAATAGGATGCACGTCTTCTTCTTCAAGAATAACAATCTAAAGGAGCACGGTAGGTGGGGCAGGGCCTGCGGGTCCATCCAGGATAAACTTAAGGCTAGTAAATATCTAGTTGTTATATTAGCCAGGCACATAGCCAAAAAAGCTCTATATATATTTATATTATTTATATTTATATTTAATTAAAAAACAAAATAGACGAAAACCTAAGCTTCCTCTCTTTTCTAACTGGGCCAAATTCTTTACCGACCTTTTCATGTTCAAAATTTAACATTTATCTCAAATGGACCTTCATTTTTTACCAAATAAAATTCTGTAATTTTTTTTACAATTATTTTTTTCTTGTTTAATATATACTATATATACGCTTTAATCGATGCTTCACAGACAATTTTATGCAGCTCGTGGCCGAAAACCTCAAGAACTGTTCGCTTGCGCAGATTTACACGGCGCACGGGGAGCCGATGAATGAGTTGATGGGTCGGGAGCAGTGGCTAAACGAGGTCGCCAAGTGGGAGGAGCCGCCAGAGCCGGGTCCGCGCGCCGATGTGAGTCACTCTTCACTCTCCACGAATATGATATCTAAACCAATCCCGACGGGGACGGTGACCGTAATGCGGCACCCTAGGGTCATCTTGGCCATGCGGAAGATCGTCGTTGCCGAGGAGATCAAAAAACAGTTATCCGTGCACTACGATCGCCTTCACATCTATCCAAACAACGAGACGACGCTGGACGTGGAGCTAATGCACGCTTCGGATGTAAGAAAAGGTCTTACGGTTATCATTGGGACTAATCTGGGAGCCCTTCGGCTGAAGATGTTGCCCGTTTATGGCAACTGGCGCATTGCGGACTTGACATTCAAACAGACCAGATTCATGCCGAGGGACCTGCTCTTCTACAGCAAGAAGTACAGCTTCTGCTGCATGGACATAACTGCCTTTTCGAGCAAGGGATGTCGCCTCACGATCTACGCGTTCAGCATGGACGTCGTCCTGGTCGGTGAGTATTCACTTGAAAAGCGACTCTTACATATTTCCTAATCTAAGTTGTTTAAAACCAGTTTAAAATTGATTTAAAACAGTGTGAAAAATAAAATTGTTAGCTTAGACTAGGGTTTACAACTGTCTTAAACCGTTTCAGTCGAAAGGCATTTTAAAGCAGTTTAAAAACTGTTTAAATGCGGCATTCGATATTCAATTTACTATGCACCAAACTTTGTACACTGGTTTAAAACAGGCTTAAATCCTTTTTTATGAATTCAAATTTTTAAAGAGGTTCAGTTAAAACCCGCTTCTACTTTATTTTATACCTAATATTTTTGTTTATAACTATTATAATATTTGTACCATGGTTAAAAACAGGTTTTAAAACTTTTTAGATTTCATTTGAAACCTGCTTTTAATTTATTTTATGCCTAATATATTTCTTCTTTTTGGTCTTTAGACGGTTTTTCGGCAATGGATCCGGACTACCAACCGAAGCCCTGTTGGATGTGCGAGGAGTATTTGACGCCAGGCATAACACAAGCTATATTCACGGTGACGATACTCCTGTTCCTATTTGGCATAGGCCTCACCATGTTCCTGGAGATGGGGACCAACAAGCGAATTCCAACCACCAATGATCCGGAGCCGTTCTTGAGGGCTGCACCGGCTCATTAACTGAGCCGTTGCACATTCTACAATATTGTATTCTACATTCTACGTTCAACATTCTATGCTAATTCCACTTGCTTACAAATCTAATCACAATGCTTAGCTAAACGCTGGAGAGACACAAAGAGAGAGCGAGAGCGAGAGAGATGGACTCGTTCTTGGGGCTGCAATTTGAAGATCGGTCCGGTGAGGGGTTCTATATTAATAGTAATAGTGTCATTGTCGCGTTTGTTATTGTTTATTATTGTATTGTTATTATTGTTATTGTTGCTGTACCAAGCAATTTTCACATGCGAATAAAACGGCTCTCAAAGAGAAAGAAAAAGAGAGACAAAGAGAGCGAGAAGACATGCATTTAAGTTCCACATGGTGTATGCGTAATATTGGCAGGCCATATTATTTGCTGATAATGATTTTATTAGCCGCATTATTGAGCCACAGTTATCGGACCAGCCAGGCCAACGAATTTATTTCCAACTCAATTTCAGCTGTCAGTTTAAAACGCGCCACGCGGCCGCAAGGTTCACAGTTCTCTTCTGCTTTCTTTCGCGATTTCTCTCGTTTCACATCGATTCCTGTGCTCCGTATTCTCTCTAATCTGTAGAGCGTTCAAGGAGCCGAACTGTATTTAATTAGGTATATAAAGTGCTCAAGTGCCGATAATAATTATCAAAGCCTTGTGATAAAAATGTAAATATTCGTTTGAAAAAAAAAACCAAACAAGCACCGGTTAAAGAAAACTACTGTGGATTAAGATGTAGCTAATTTTAAAAAAAGTTTTATGCACGTTAAAAGCAATAAATCAAAAAATCATATGAACGTGGTTAATGATTAAATTTCTTAACGAATAAAATGCTTTTTTAACAGTATTCAAACATTATTTATGCAATTTTAAATCTATTCGGGTTCAAAATAATAAATACAAGAACTAACAATTTTCTTGAATTGGAAATTGTAAGACAGTAAATTGTTCTTTTGTTTCTAAAAGAAACACTGACCGATAGCCGCTATTCGCGCCCTTTGTTTGCAGTTGATTTGTTGAGTGATCGTCTGGTATTATCTGATAAAGCGGGTTTAGTTGCATTTATGCTCGCAATTGACATTTGTCTATTTGCCTAGCACAAATTAAAGTCTTTGAAGCGGCCATTTTACAGTCCAATATAAAATAATTAAAGACGCACAATTATGTGGTAAATGCAAGCGCTTAAAATTCATATTGGAAATTTTAACTTCCAGCTCGATGCTCAGCTTAATTAATTATAGTCAATTAAGAAGCTATTCGGATTGATCTAAGCAAACTTTTAGTCAGGAAAACAACAAATAACAACAATTCTTCAAATTGCTAAATGTGCTATTTACAAACCAATTTTAAATAAAATAACATTAACTATTTACTATTCATCATTATAAAAAAGTCTCTATATTTAAATAAATAGTATCTTAATAAACAGGTAATTCTAATTCTGTTTGCAAAAGTAAAGTAAATTTCGACAATAATAATGCTAATGTAGTAAATATTTCTTAAGCGATTACCGACTTATAATAAATATATTTTTAACTTGCAATTTTTTTTTTTTGTTTTTCAAACTTTATTTCCGAAACCCTCAAGTTAATCTTTGTTATTACCTGAGGCCAATTGCTGTCGAGTTACCTACCAGTCATTAATTTATTGAATACCAGGAATTACTTACTGTTGACATACATAACTTGAACCTAGGGTATATTACGAGACAACAGATATCAAAAGCTACCAGTAACAATTCTGACTAATATATAAATTACAAATTTTCATTAAGCCACTTAAGAATAAAAACAATCTAGTTTAACCAATTATATTTACTATACAACTTAATACAGGGTAATATTGGGTCGTGCTTGCTGTCTATCAGCTGTCCAATGCGATTAGGCGAAAACTCCACGTAGCATTCGTGATAAGATAAAAGTTTCACCAGACCAGACTGTATATTTTCATATACATACCCTCATAAAGGCCATTTGGCTCGTGCGCGACCCTGACCAATAACAAACTTAGTTCCCGAATCCATATTCCACACCCCGAAAATGTGTTCCAAATGAAAGCTTATTCTCAGCATTAGTTGGATGTTTGGAATTGGCAGATCACTTTATAGGCCCAAAAACTGGCCAACTATAACAGAGGGCTTATCTAATCTGATGTGGCCTAATATGATCTTAAACAGTTGCCAGGCCTAATCAATAATGTACTTAGAATTCCTATATCAAACCATTTCACATTTTATATGCGCCATTCCAATTTAAATTTGGTTGGGAATGGAAATTGGAACAGTCATCATTAAGCGAATATTTTGAACAAAACAAAACTATTCGTAATTCAATCATTTATCATTCTGAAATTAGCTGCTATAAATGGGTATTGTAATTTTACAGGTGTTTCTTTTTATTCCCTGTACTCATTCTAAATGGGTAATTGAAATGGGTATAAGGATTTTTGTATTTCATTGTAACATTCAAAAGCGCCAAAGCGATTAATTGAATTAATTTTTAATTAATTAATATTAAACCTCATTTTGCCAATGTCAAAGAAAACCAATTACGTTTTCGATACCTCCCAAGGAGGCTCTTATTAAGCTATGAAAAGTTGATAAAAAGATCTCACAACAAACTGAATGATTATGTTTTGCATACTTAAATGGCTATTCTTACAAGTGCAGAGTATCCTTAGTCCGGCACTGCCGACTGTTCAGTTTTAGTCACATATTCGTAATAAATATTAATCTTATCAGCTGCCCGCCAAGCGAGACATGCTCGAGGGCGACAACTGAACAGACACTCGATTACAAGAAGAAGAAGAAGGACGACAACAACTCAAAGACAACTCAGAGACCATGGCGGATCTGAGGAAGCAGCAGATCCCGCCGGGTCACTATCTGTGCGGCCTGGGCAAATGGCATCCCGCCTGGCTGCAGAAATACGCTACCACCAAATACTTCATGGGCGTCTACGGTTTGTTGGGCACCATCCAGGCCATGTCCTACATGTACTTCATCGTCACGCTGACCACTCTAGAGAAGCGCTTCAAGATACCCAGCCAAACCACAGGTGAGCGACCCGACAGCGGGCTCCAACTTTGATTGATTGGGAGGGTCTCATTTGTTAGGTATATGATAAATGGTATTTATAAACTGCGAATCAACTGTAAATTCGTCATTTTCTATTAATATATGCGTAATTAACCGTAGTAAACTGCCCTTGGAAGTTATTATAATTATATTTAAAGTAGAGCTTTAAAAAATCTACCCAAAAGGGTAAATTTTTCAATAAAGCTTACTCTAATAAAATATTTAATCAATTATATAGAGTACTTATACATAACAAATTTTCCGGATTTTTAACGCAGGCATCGTTCTTAGTGGGAATGAGATATCTCAAATATTGCTGTCGCTGATATTATCCTATATCGGTGGACAGCGCAATCGTCCGCGTTGGATAGCCTGGGGCATTGTGATCTGTGGCATATCCTGCTACATATTGGTGCTGCCGCATTTCATCTACGGCGCTGGCGATGAGGTCCTTCAGTTTACCAAGGAGTACCAGGACAGCTTGCAGAATAGCTCGCTCCATTTAAACTTTACGTCTGTGGTAAGACCCGACTTTACTAAATATTCCTATCAAATAATCTGTTGCTATCTCTTCAGAATACCAGTTCAGTGCGGGCCCAGCCGGAGCAGCTATGCGGCGTGGGCAAGGGCGACGAGAACTGCGATAGTCTGTTCAGCTATGTGCCGCTGGTGCTGATCTTCTTGTCCCAGTTCGTGCTGGGCGTGGGCAATACCCTGTACTATGCTTTGGGGCAGACCTATCTGGACGATAACACCAAGCGCACGAATACGCCGCTGATGTTGGCCGTGGCCATGGCCCTGCGCATGATTGGACCCGTCTTTGGCTTCGTATTTGGTGAGTTTATCTCCGATTCTCTGAGCTCCAAATCGCTAATTGTTTTTTGCTTTAGGTTATCTCTCGCTGAACACTTTTATCGATCCCAGCAAGACGCCGTTGATCGACGACAAGGATCCGCGCTGGCTGGGCGCCTGGTGGCTGGGTTGGGTCATTCTGGGCACCCTGATGTGCATATTCTCGGGCCTGATAGGCCTATTCCCCAAGCAGCTGCCCAAGCAGACCGACGACGCCAAGCGCAACTCACACCTGCCGCACGTGCTGCGCCACGAGGAGCTCAAGCGCGAGGAGGGCCTCTCCCTGAGCAGCCGCGCTGCCTCCAATGCGGCCCTCGACAACATCGGCGCCGGCGCCAACGCCGCCGATCTGCCCAAGCTGAAAGACTTTCCGCGTGCACTGATGCGCCTGCTGCGCAACAAGCTGCTTATCTTCAACATTACCTCGGGCGTCTTCTACATTTTGGGCGCCTCCGGCTTCATGACATTTTTAACCAAGTACATGGAGGTGCAGTTCCACAAGGCAGCCCAGAGCGCCACCGTCGTCGTCGGACCCATCTCTATTCTGGGCATGGTCGTGGGCCTCTTCGCCTCCGGCCTGGTCATCACCAAGAAGAAGCCCTCCGTCAGCAAGGTTCTCATGTGGAACGTCATTGTGGGCTTTGTCTATATTCTCGGTTAGTTTGCAGTACTTTTATTACACCCATGCAGCGGAATTACTATAGTTTTATTTTTAAATCACGCACATTCACCATTTGTCCACGAAGGTATTCACTTTTTGGCACCACGAAACTAACTGTTACTTTTTGCATTGATAATTTCTTTGTCTTTATTTGTTCCCTTTTCTGCTCCTTTCCACAGGTCAAATGTCGTATGCATTTCTATACTGTCCCGATTCCGTATCAGTAGCTAACGCGGGCAAGTAAGTATTAACATTGATATATATAAAACGCATACACTATTCCACTTTAAGTTTCGTCACAAACATTTAATTTCTCACCCATATTCCGTTATTTTTCACAACTCACCATTAAGTGCCGCTTTTTCGTCTTCTGTTTTGCCACTCACCTCGTTTCAAGAGCTCAGCTTCAACAAGCGTTGCCACTTCTAACAAATTCTCTATTTGTTTTTCTATTTTTTCATTTTGTTGGTCAGATTGGGAAATTAGTTGCATTTACTTTGAAATTTATTTTCAAACCTTGCCCTTGTTGTAGTTGTGATTGTGGTTTGGATATTAAGTGTTGCCATATTAATTGTTCATCGTTAAGTTTACATTGCATGGTAGTTAATTAATAGATGAACTTATAACGTATTACTTATGCTGCAGTCACAGCGCTGCCAACTCTACCGAATGTGCCATGTGCCATGTGGTGGAATAGTTATGCACTTGTGACGTCATGCATGTATAAAATAAATATGCACATATAAAATTAAATACACACATCTGATTAGAACTGCATTGGTTGCACTTGTTCGTTCCAATAAGTTGTTCCATTGACTATTTCTGTTTTCTCTATTTGAAAACAGCTTCAATTTGAGCACTAACTGCAATGCAAACTGTTCCTGCGAGGGCGTCAACTACTCGCCAGTGTGCCATGAGGACAGCGACACCACCTACTTCTCGCCCTGCCACGCCGGCTGCAGCGGCTGGAATGCTGAGAGCAAGGTGTACGAAGAGTGCGCCTGCGTTAGGGCTGATTTGCCGCCGGTGGCTCAGTTCGGGGCCGTTGAGCGTCTGCTCCTGGATCTGCAGCCCACGGAGATGACGCTGGCGGACGTCACGGAGCTCGATGTAGATGTGGACCTGAGTGCGGTGCCCCTGCTGAACGATGACTATTCGACGGAGCTGCACGAGGATGTGTTGGCACGCAGCAGGCGGGCTGTCGCCGATCTGGTGCTGCGTCCAGGTGTGTGCCTGAAGGGCTGCGATGTGGCCTTTTGGACGTTCTCGATCACCTCGGTCATTGTCAACTGGTTCGGCTCCTCGGGCCGCATTGGCAACGTGCTGGTCAACTATCGCACCGTTTCGCCCGAGGACAAGTCCTTTGCCCAGGGCCTGGCCTTGATGATGATCAGCCTGTTTGCCCTGATCCCCGGCCCGATTATCTTCGGCCGCATCATCGACTCCACTTGTCTGGTGTGGACCAAGACGTGCAACGGCAATGGCAACTGTCAGCTCTACGATCAGACCAGATTCCGCTACTCCGTCAACTTTCTATCCTGCTGTAAGTTCTTGCATGACCTGGCCACATCTCAAATAATCTGACACGCTCTTTGCCTCCTCAGTCTTCACCTTCATTGGCGTCTTCTTTGACTGGCTCGTTTGGTACTACGGCCGTGACATAGATCTGTACGGCGAGAGGGAGACCAAGCGTCAGGAGCAGGCCAACAGGCGCGATCAGCCCATTACGCCCTTGTTGGCCAAGAAATCGGAGCAGGCGGACTGCTAACCCAACTCCGAGGCAATACTCAAATACTGGTGCCAATCTTGCCGTGTTCGGTGCGATGGGCCCCGTCGTCGACCGGATTGAACAGCCCTTTGTACAAACATCTCGCAGTTGTGTGCGGTACGCTCATCGGGTATATCAGGTGGTATACCGTGTATGTCGCGTATGTTTTGTTAATACCTGTTTTTACTGTAATTTGTTAATAACTATTAAGATGAATTTATATGTTATAATGATATATGCATACCTAAAGCTAAAGCAATGAAAATAAAAATAATTCGAATTGATTTCTGCGTTAATGCGGAGTTTTCTATCTTGCTGTTAGTTGTAAGGGTGCCATTTAAAACTCGCGCCACTAAATCGAATCTTTTGAACTAGTTCGCCAGTGTTTTCGGTTCGATGTTTACAAACTTATCGATAGTTAAATACTCCGATTTTATTGTACGGTTTCTGAAAGTAAATTTAAACTGCTTGCAAATAATTAAAACCGCAATCTATTTGCCATCTAAGATTCATTAAAATTTAACAATTGAAAAAGTCGTTCATATGTTGGTTCGTTTTTTGTCATCTTTTTATTTTTCGTTTCGCTTTTAATTGATAAAAAATGTTCAAATTTATACGGATCTTGCTTCGTTTTCTTTTTTGTTTTATCTTTAAATATGTATACATTTATGTATAATAATAATACATTTAATGTTGTATAAATATTCCCGTTTGTCTATATAATTTCTATTATTTCGTTTTGTATCTATTTTCATACAATTTGTTATTTTTTATATTTTGTATCAGTTGCGTAGTTTGTCTCGTGTCATTATCATTCATTTTAGTTAAGTTTTGGAGAAACATTTAAACATCACCATCATTTATAACTGTCGGAGAGATTTTTAACAATTGTATTTTTTATTATTTCTTTTGTTCGCCTTGTTTCACTAGAGTGCGCGGAAAGCGGTAAAAAGCAGGTTTTGTCGCGTTAAATATGGTTTGCCTTTACTTTCGCTTTTCATTTTACTTTAAATATATATATAGTTCAAGTTAATTGAATTAACTTAAATATAGGGCGAATGTTTAACTTAGTGACGTTTTATTTTCGTTCGTTATACAAGTATTGTGTAAATGGTAACAACATTTCAATTCAACTTTCAAATTAACCATTCAAATTATACGCAAGTGTAGGGGACTTAAGATCAAATATATTGTAGAATATGAAACTTGAAACTAAAACATATTTAGTCGATGAGAGCTCATAAATGTGAATGTGGCGATGAAACCGTCTATAGGCGTCTTGGTCCTGGTTAAGTAAAAAAAAAAAATAAAGTATTTGTATAACTAAATCAAAATAAACTAAATGTAAAATGTTTTTTTTGCATTTACATAGCAAAAAAGGCAATTTTTTTATTTGTTGTTTCGTAGATTTGCTTTTCTTTCGCTTTCAATTAACTAAATTGTAAAAACATTTAATAGTTAATAAAATAAATTTTTTTTAGCAGAAAATATAAGTTTTCGACATCGGTTTAGAATTTAAATTAACAATTAAACGTTAAGTAATCAAATAAATTTGGGTTTGTTTTTCTCACACACGTTACCAGTTTTATCATTTTGAGCTTACAAATCAAACCAAAATGTACTTCAATTTGAGCATAAACTTCATTTAAAGCACTTCGTTAAGAAAAAGAAATAAAAATAGTTTTTAATCTACTAAAAGAATGAAAAAAATATAATTTCGATTTAGGCGCATAACAAAGGTAGAGAAGCAAAATATATAAAAATATTTTTTTTAGAGGGGGAATCGAGGAATTGGCAACTATTTATCGCTTATGTTTCTTTGTTGTTTGTTTCGCTTTGTATAAATATAAAAATTGTTTAGCTTGCAGCTTTTAGTTCATTTAAAAATTCACGACTCGCACTATATAATGATGCTCAAGAGTTACAAGTAATAAACTGACGTCTGCTGCTGCTCAATTTCCTTGAGTTTGAGTTTAGCCACAACAAAAGCCAATTACGTGCTGCTCATATTAAACTTAATCATAACCCGACAATATCTCGCGCGTGTGTGAGTGTGTATGTATGTATGTACATATATATAAATAGTACATCTCCATGTTTTGTTTAGTTATACATAATATAGTTTATATATATATATATAATGCATTTCTGTTGCTCTTTTTATCAACTCGTTCGCTTTCTCTCTCCCTCTCTTTTCGCGTGTCTGCAAAACTGTTTCTCCTTTGTTCCGTTTTTCTCTTCTCTTTTTAGATACTTACTATAAACGTTCTCTCTAACTCTTTTTCATAATCAATTGCTATTGTTGTGGGACTCACATAATAATTGTGGAGAAAGTAAACGTTTGAGTGTGTGGTTGTGTGTGTGTGTGTGTCTGTCAGTTGGGTGTGTGAAGAAAGCGTGGCGTTGGCATGGGCATTTTATTATAATTCTTGTCGTCTGGCATACGTTGAAGGGTGCTTGGTTTGCTATAAAGCCGCAGTGAAAGGCGTGGCGCTCGAATTTAGCTTGGCTCAATTTATTCGATCACCTTGAGTACCTTGCCAATGGCAATGGTTTTATCTGTGAATGGAGATACGTATTTAAGCATGATTCAATTATTATTATTCAATCAACTCACTTTCATCTCGCAGCGTAAAACGACCCATTTGTGGGAATAGCTTAAACTGTTCAAGGCATATCATTCCGTAGCATTCAATGCGCATTATTGCGACCTGATCCTGTTTAACGAATCGTGGACGTGTTTTTGATTTCTCACCAGTCTTTTTGTCGACCAAACAGATGAGTGCCTGTTACAAAAGCAGAAAATCGACATTAAACAACATCTGAGTAAAATTAAAAGTATGATCGGTAGTTACCTTCACCGTTACCTCCTCGGCGGCACAGTGTATGTGCATGACGGCCGAGTAGCCCGCACAGATAATTGATTTGTGTTCTAATATAACGACCTGAGCATCAAAGATTTTGCCTGTTTTAATGGGATTGGCGGCATCACAGAGCACAAAACCAGGCGACACATCCTCCTCCTCAATGCCCTGCATTCAACAAATGCAATTAGTTAGTTGATCGTTGAGTAATGTGATAATAAATTTAAACCTACTTTCAGCTTGATTTTGACATTCTCGCCGGGACCCACAGAGGTCACCTCGTAGTCATCTGAAAACAGTTGATCCACGGCCACTTGTGTCTGCAAGTGAAAGTAATTAGCATACAAAATATAGATACTTGATCATGTATTGCACTAACCCGATTTGGCATGACGAGCAGATTTTGACCTTTGCGCGCGGTACCGGACTCCACTTTTCCCATGACAACGGTGCCCATGTCCTTGTATTTGTCTACAATGGGCATGATGAAGGGACCGTCCTGGTTGCGATTCAGCGAGGGCAGTTCATCGATGAAGGGTATAAAGGCAGGCCCTCTATACCAGGGGCAGAGTGACTCGGGCACCTGATCCTTGAGACCATAGCCGCTGAGGCCAGAGCAAGGCATAAAGGTTAGGTCCTTGGCTGGATTGAAGCCCAGCTTCTTGAGGTATGGTAGTATCTTGTCTTTGCATTCGTTGTAGCGTCCCTGATCCCAGTTTACAGTTGGATCGTCCATTTTATTGACCAGCACAACCAAATGCTTAACGCCCGCCGTCTTGGCCAACATCGCGTGCTCGCGCGTCTGCCCGCCCCGATCGAAGCCCGTCTCGAATTCGCCCTTTCGCGCCGAGATTACGAGCACAGCCAGATCCGCTTGCGCCGCGCCGCCAATCATATTGGGCACAAAACTCTTGTGTCCCGGCGCATCCAGTATGGTGAAATGTTTGCGCTCCGTTTCGAAGAAGGCGCGTCCCACCTCCACAGTCTTGCCCTTGTCGCGTTCCTCCTGATTTGTGTCCAGCGCCCACGACAGATACCAACTTTCGCGTGATTTCTCTCGCGCCTCACGTTCATATTTCTCCAGTGTGCGCTTGTCGACCATGCCTGTGAGCGACATGATCTGTCCGCCAATTGTGGATTTGCCAGCATCTGCAAGGGGGATTCTTTTTAGTGGAGCCACTCAATGAAGACTTCGACTTGGTCTTACCAACATGTCCGATGAATACCACGTTGACGTGCTCGCGCTTGCTTCTGTTCTCCTCCACCTTGACAATCTTTTTCTTTGAGACCTTCGGCGTGGCTTCGCCCTCCACGAAATCAGCGTCCTCGACCTCCTCATCCTCCGGCGTTATGATCGCATCTTCCTCCACATCCCAGCTATCAGCAGGATCGGTTTCTGTAAAACATTTTTACAATTATTATTATTAAAAATATTCACAAAATGGTTAACTCTGATTATAGTGACTCATGCGCAGAACGTGCCAGATATGTATATAGACGATTCTCTGAGTATAGTAAAATACATACTAATAAAATAGTATAATTTACAATTAATTGATTAAATATAAATAAAATTTACAAATTTACAAAACTTGATAAACTAGATGAAACTGCTTTTTTCTTAACAAATAAAATTAAATGTACAAATAGCTACCGAGAAATACATTTTGTATTGGAGCCCTGGTTTCACGTTATCTTATATTTGTTTTTAGTGTTGTGAAATAGATATGATATGTGCGAAGGTGGCGTTAGGCGTGTTTTGAATGTGAAAGTGAGGGGCCTGCATGATTAACGCGCTCTTTGTTAGCAGGAGTCATTCTTGTCATAGTGCTTGCAAAACGTGCTCTTTCAAATGCTAGTTAAATTCCAGGTTACACTTGCCGAGCCGCCACGGGGCAGTGGAGGGAAGCAGGGTCACAAAGCTCGAAGCACACACACACAAACACACACGGGTGGCTTTTCGACTATGTTGGAAATCGTGTTTGTTTTATTTTTCTGCTTGCAGTTCAAACTGGCACAATCTGGTCACACTAGGTTATGGCCTGCTTAAAGAGGTTAATGCGCGCGTCGCTTATTTACCGTTACTAACTTTTCTGTGAACAAATGTAGCGAGTGCCGCCACGTCCCCCTTTTTTAAACATCGAATCAATTGATAAACAATAAATCAACGAATCGAATTAAATGAAACGTGTGCACACGTTGGCGCTTTCAATTCACGTCCGTTCAGCGCGACAAAGTAAAAGCAGCTAATACAGCAGACAGCGATAAAGCACAGAGCACAAGAAAAAAGTTCATTTCTAGCTGGTGCGCACACTAGGCAGCCAGGTCGCCGTCGCTGCTGGTACAAGCAGTCGACTAAAATTCAGAATCAAGTTGAAAGCGGTTGAAACCGCAAGGGAGCTGCAAAGAGCACTAACACAACAACAGCAACGGCAACTGCCATTTGGGCCAACACAACACAGCGCGCGCAGCTGCTTATAACGATAACAAAAACAACAATAACAACGTGCATGTGCCCGGCAATGACTGCCAGTCGGCTAGCAACGACTCGTGAGTTTTGTGAATGTGTTGGGGCCATGTGACGAGTGCGAGAAACGTGCGCCAGCGAGTGGTTCAACTCCAAAATCCGGCAAGAACCGCTTTGAGTCGTTGATCAACGAGCGAATAGCTGCCACAAAGCAGCACGAGGCAATAAAGGCGAGTGAAAAACGTAAACGTGTCAAAATACGACCGCGACCAGCAACAGAGATGCTAACAATTGAATAACATTAAGTGCTCTTCACTCTGAGAGCAAGCATATAACAGTCAGCTGATTTAACAGTCATGTTAAGAGAGTTCACATATCAAAATGACTCAGTAGCGGATATGTAAATACGCTTTACACTTGTGCAGCCTAAATTAATTTGGATTATACGAATATTCATTCGTTATAAAGATTAATAATTTAAAAATTATAAAAATATCTACTTTCTTCGATCTATTTAGCAATATAATTTGGGAAGTACTACGGGTTGGTTGTCAACGATTCAATAAAAAAAAATTCTGCGCATCACTGACATGCATGAAACAAACTTTGCTAAAGTGGTAGCACATTTTATGAACAGCTGCTGCTGTTTTTTGTGGGACGGGATAAAAACGTAAAAATTGCAATTCTCTCTTTTTGGATGCAAACATCGCCATTATTAACAGCAAAAACAGACAGACATTCTCCCCTACGCACACATAAAAACGCACCGCAATAACATTTTGAGGTTATGTTATGCGATAGACCGATAACCTAAAGATAATTGCATTTTCCTATCATTTTTTCCAACAATAACAATAGCACTAAGTGTAACAGCTAGCAAGCAGGTTGTGTGTGTTGGGCTATAACAGGCACTATGCGACACGTGACGTCACAATGACAGCAAAAGTTCAATGCGCCCAACATTTGCCAAACTACCCCCAGGGCGCCCACACACACACACACACACACACTCATACACATACTTGTATTTTGTATATGTATAGAAACTCCCTCTATATTTACCATTGTTGGCTGTTATTTTGTCCGCCGCATTTAGACTCTCCTCAATTGGTGCCGCTGCTGCTGTTGAAGGCGTGGTCGCGGGCGAACCAGGCGCTGGCGACGCAGAGTTTGATGCGGCCGCCGATGACGGCGCTCCCGTTCCCGGTCCACCGCCGGCCCCGCCTGTGGCATTCAGTGCATTTGTGGAGCCAGCGCTGCCCGTGGAATCGGGCGTTGTTGCAGGTGTGGCACTTCCAGATACCGGCACAGAACCAGATCCAGCTCCAGGCGCAACAGCGTTATCCAGAACAGGCGCTGCCTGCTGCTGTTGTTGCTGTTGTGTGGACGGCGGTGCATTGACGGACGCTTGCGCTGCGGCCGCCGCTACAGCCGCCGCGTTGGCAGCGCTGCTGTAATTAAAGCTGGGCACAAATTCCACTGCATTCACATTGAGAGTTGAGAATTTTGTTGTAATTTCGGTGTTCTCCTGCGCGGCCATTGCTACTGTTGTTTCCTTTTTGTGCAAGTCCCTTTTCGAGTTTTTCAGTGCAAATTTTCACTTTTTCGCCTCTGCTCAGCGCACACACACACACACACACTTCGACGACGACACACTTTCGCCCTCCTTCTTCAACTGCTTCTGCTGCTGCCTTTGCTTTTGCTCTGCTTCACTCTCACAAACACAAACACGCGGTTGACTTTCGTTGTTGTCACCTATGCGCAGCAGGAGGAGGGTGTGGGGGAGATGGGCAGACAATTCAGCCTTTCAATTTGTGATTTTGTTATTGTTTCAACGTCGCAGCCAACTTAGACTTGCTGCTTCTACGTTTGCTTTTCTCGTGCACTTCACTGTCTGGCAGCACAACACAATTTCACTGTGTGCGTGCGTGTGTTTGTGTGCGTATGAATAATCTTCACTCGCTGACACCTTTTCTTGTCTTCTGTAACAGCTGCAACCACACAGACTCTGTTAATATGCGGATAAATTAACCTCCTAACAAAAACAAGTTGTTTTTGTGGCACAATTTGGCGTATTTGTTGCAAAATTCTTAGCAAAATTTTACACGTTTCACCGCCACGCGTTGCAAAGCCAGGGATGGAAAGTATCGATAGATCTTTAATATCGTTGACAAAAACTATAATTATTTATTACTTATACAAATACGAAAACACTCATGCGTAATTATTACGAATGTTGTCTTTTTAAAATGAAAGAATAATATATAACAGACAAAACTTAAAATTAAAGGAAATTTTGTATTAAATCGACTTATCGTCACTGAAAACGATAAGTCATTGATAATTTACAGAACTGCCAAGCTGTTTCAATATCGATAGATTCGACAAACTATGCCCAACTCACATATCGATAGAGTGGCATTCATTTGGGAAAAAAGAGCTGAGCACAGCAAGCATAGCCGATAAAAGTGGAGCGACACTAAATTCGCAAAATAATTTTAATACAAAAATAAATAGTGCATACAATGAGCACTGGTGGCAGCGGTGGCGGTGTTGGAGGCGGTGCCCGTCCACCACCTAGAATCGACGGGATGGTGTCCCTAAAGGCAAGTACAAAGTCAGAAGTAAAAAAGAAAGTACAGCACGCAGGCAGACAAAATGGCGGCCGGCAATTGATTTACTGCCTTGGTTAGATAACCTTTTACATCCCACACTAATAAAAAGCATGTGTATTTGCTGGTATTTTTAACGCTGGCTGCAGGTCGACAATCTCACATATCGAACCACGCCCGAGGATTTGCGTCGTGTCTTTGAGCGTTGTGGCGAAGTAGGAGATATTTACATACCACGCGATCGTTACACACGTGAGAGTCGCGGATTTGCTTTCGTGCGGTAAGTAGACTATCGAATACCCTACATAATTTGATCAGCTCTGGGATTTTGACAATTCCTAGTGTATTTGCACTTGTGAGGTTAGGTAAGCATTTGCCTAATTTGTGGATGCGACCATGCACATTTTTGTGGTCGAGCTCAAATCTTTCAAATGCCAGATCAAATGTATTCAATTGCAACTGTTGCCTACCCAAAACTTTGCTAGCCAACATACTGCGAATACGACAACATATATATTTATAATATTAAATATAGAGTGTATCAAAAAAAAGTAATCAAAACCTTTTTTAAATTTTAAATTATTATGACAGTTGTCTAAGCAGTGTTTTTGCATTCAAGCTTTTGCTGAGCATGTTTAAATCTATTTTTAAGCGTACTCCAAGTGAAGATGCTAGAGAAAATGTGTTCAATTGCAACTGTTGCCTACCCAAAACCTTGCTAGCCAACATACTGCGAATACGACATAAATATATACCCCATAGCCATTATATTGTACTTGATAGTTCTTTGCATTATTGTACTAACTGAGCATGATCCACACCTATTGGTCGTATTCGAAGCAAAGATGCCAGATAAATTGTGTTCAATTGCAACTGTTGCCTACCCAAAATCCTGCTAGCCAACATACTGCGAATACTACAAGATGCTAAAGTGCCCAAAAGCCAATTGATCTATTGTTCTTGTAATACGCTATAGTAGTCTAATGTTGTATCCTAACTAAATCCAAACTTATCATATAATTATGTATTTTTGCTGCTCAGCTTTTATGACAAACGCGACGCTGAGGACGCATTGGAGGCTATGGATGGTCGTATGTTGGACGGCAGGGAGCTGAGGGTGCAGATGGCACGCTACGGCCGTCCGTCGTCGCCGACGCGCCGCAACAGCAGCAGTAGTCGTCGGGGAGCTGGCCTGGGTGCGGGTGCTGGGGGCGGTGCGGGAGGACGTCGTCGCTCGCGTTCCCGTTCGCCGATGCGTCGCCGTTCGCGCAGTCCGCGTCGCCGTTCGTCATATTCGCCGCGTTCCCGTTCGCGCTCCGCCAGCAGCCGTTCGCCCGGCCGCCGCAGCAAATTCTCGCGCAGTCCCGTGCGCGGCGACAGTCGCAACGGCATCAGCACCGGCCTGGCCGCCGGATCGCGCAGTCGCAGTCGTTCCTAGATGCCGGCTCCCTACAGACGTTCCATACTCTAATGTACGATAAGGTAAGATCACTTATTTCGAGGTATTTGATTAGTTTTGTTACCATGTATTATTTTGCTCTCTTTGCTGACAGCCTTAATTGACCTTCATTGGACAACGGTATCCAGGGAACTGCAGAACAACTTCTCATGCTGTGTACCAGAACAGCAGGTATACAAAAAATACAAAAAAAGAAAAAACACCTACTAATACATACACATATATACAGAATATTTATAGTACACTATTTTAAGTCGAAGAAGAAGAAATCAAACAAACAGAAAAATAACAAAAAGTAAAAAAAAAAAAAAAAACAAAACTCAGATTAGCCCCAATAATAAGTTTTGAGAGGCCAAACTTTTAACTTTGTTTCAGTTTTTTAAATTTTTTGGCTTATTTTTCTTATTTGTTTTTTAATTGTTTGCTCGTAGGATTAGCCGCAAATTGAGATTTCTTGAGGTTACTTGGGGATTTATGTAGCATTTACCAATTTGTGTAGCACTACAAAATAAAACTCGAAATTAAATAACATATATCAATAACAATCAATGTGAGGTGTATTAGCTTTTGATTACATTTTTTTTTGTACACCCTGTACCCATTCAAAATGTGTACATGATCATATGCAATGTATGTGCCATAAATGTCCATACAATGTTCTTCCGTCTGTCCGCATAATTAAAATGATTTTAGAGACATAAAATTTGAAATATATTCTCGTGTATACCCGTTTAAGATAGTGTTAAGATTTGTTGGCAATTCAAAATGAACTATATATCTTCTTCAGTTTAAATCAAACATTAAATTCATCTATCTTGCACTTCTGATTATTTATTACATCGATTATAGGCTTTTGAGCATATTAGTTAACTAGTTTGCCGTAAAGTTGGGTACAGGGTATCTCTGCTTGTCGGACAACACTACCGCCTAGAGCACTTGTTACTTGATTCAGTTAGAATGCCAAAAACAATGTACTTTACCCTTCTTTTGTGTTTGCTTGTTTCGTTTCTATCTGTTTCTATCTTATGATAAACTTTATTAACAAGCTTTCCAACCGTTCTACACATTTATATATACGCAGGCAAGTGTGCGCGGCGGTTGTTGCTGTTGTTGCAGTTGTTGCTGCCGTGGCTGTGGCTGTTAATGTAAATGTTATGTTCTGTGGCTGGCGAGAGTCGTGCGTGGGCAAAGGCAGATTCATTGAGAGGGCGACAGATAAAGAGAGAGAGAAAGAGGGAGACAGAAAAGAGAGCCAGATCGGAAGCAAAGAGCAGCGTGTGTTTTTATTAAATTTCATATATCACTCACTGAGCGGCTCCAAAAGCAGACACAACGAGAGCGGAGAGCGGAACGACGCGTCGCTGCTGCTGCTGCTGTTGCTGTTGCTGTTAACTGCAAAACATCGCTGTTGCTGCTGCTGCTGCTGCGCTGCTTCGATCTTCCCCACACACACACACTCGCCAATATAAATTGTTGCTGTTGAAGCTGTATTTGGTGGCTCTCGACTGTTGCTGCCGTTCCTGCTCTGCTGCAGATGCTGGCGCCTCCTTGTCTGCTGCCGCCTTCGTCTCGGTCTCCTCAACTTATTTGCTGTTTAGTTCACCGTTGGCGTTTCGCTGCTTCACTTCTTATTCGCACTTGTTGCTGTTGTGCCGGCGTTGTTGGTGTTTCCTGCGGTTTCCTGTCTAGCGGTTGGGCCCACTTTTGACTTTAGCCAAATTTGTAGCCGATGTCCAAGCGAGCGTATGCGCCCCCAAATCCCCCAACTCCAGCACGTGCGGCTGTGCGGACACTTCTCGCTGTCGACTTGGACTACACAACAGGTAAGTTTTTTATTTAATTGCAGCTAATATTTTAATTCTCCTTACAGCTAACCAACTATTATGTGATAAATGAGAGAATATTCGAATATAATAAAGTATATGAAATATAGCTAATGTGTCTTTATTCATGGTAACTGGGGGTTCCGAATCATCCAGATAAACGACATCTATGACATGAATATTTGGAAATTTAAAACCAAAAAACCTCATTTTAAAAATCTAAAATATATTGCTTGAACTTGTTAAAAATTCTAAAGAGTCAACGCTATCTAATTGGGAATCCTTGGTTTCAAAGCTTTGACAAGTACTTCAAAGCTTTCGTTTGTTTCTATTTATGGAAAAGCAGGGGGGAACCCAGCTGTGTTTATTGACAAATCGTTTCCAGAACAACGAAACGACAATTTCAGTCTGAAATATTTTTTATTTATTTCTTTAGTAAGAGTTCCCCATTAATAACCGTTAATAGAAGCAAAATCAGCCAAGATGTATATGAACAAGTTGATGCGGAACGATTCCTTCGAGCCGGATTTGCGCAAGGAGGGCACCTACATCTGTCCCATGCCGCAGCCGCCGGCGGCGCCGCCGAACGCGGCCAACTGGCACGGGCATCTAAAGCCGCACGAGCGCCTCTTCTACCACCAGACGATGAGCTCGGTGCGGTACAGCAAACGCTTCCGCGCCAACGTGAACATACCCAAGGATTCGCTGGACTTTCAGCTGCAGGCGCGCTACGATCACGGTCGCGAGACGTTCCCGGAGAAAATCGACGCTGTGCTGCAGCGGGACACGTGCCCAGCAATGACCAGCTGGGCGGCTCCGCACGGCCAGAAGGAGGTGGGCTCGATCGGCCGCCTCAACGTGTTCCGGGTGCTGCGCAACACGCGCGTCATGCGCCAGAAGATGGAGGCTGTTCTGGGTCATCCCCTGATCATTGGTGAGTGTGCGATTAATTACATTCGTTCACGAAGTGAAAGGGGTGTATTGGTTTTGTGCAAAGTCCGTCCGTGTGAACGCAACTTGGAATATATCAGATACAGTTTGTATGTATCTCTATCTATATATCTTACTCTGTTCCGGACCTAGCACAATTTACAGAAATCAATATTTTTTTCGAGTACATAACAATAGTAGTTAAGCTTTCGCAGTCGGTTACACCCGTCTACAAACGGTTTGACTTGTTTTTGATTTATTCTCCCATCGCAGGCGGCTGCAAGGAGAAGATCCATCCGTCGTCCGTCAAGCTCATCTGCAGCGGTGTCCACACTCAGCTGGTGAACAACGGTTTCTCGCGCCAGACATCCGACGGCAACTTCTTCCGCTACTAGATGCCCTCACACCGATCCCCATCCCGCTCCCGACCACGTTCGGTTTAACAACAAGATCGTTTTCAAGTTGAGTTTACAAAATAGTCATTGAAAAAGATGAAATACAAATTGAAAACAGCAGCAAGTAAAAAACGTATCACGTATCAGTTGTCGTCATTTTGGGTTGCTTGGCGGGCAGCTGTTCCAC
Organism: Drosophila micromelanica; assembly: GCA_004143825.1. Taxonomy (NCBI): domain Eukaryota; kingdom Metazoa; phylum Arthropoda; class Insecta; order Diptera; family Drosophilidae; genus Drosophila; species Drosophila micromelanica. The sequence continues at coordinate 64,338 of SCDY01000233.1, forward strand.
TGGCACCTCCTCCTGCTGCTCCTCCTGTTGCTCTTCGTGGTCCGCCTTGGTCGCTTTGTGACGTTGCTTTTTGTTCTGGTTGCGATAGCTCTTGGGCAGCTTGTTTTCGCCAATCCTGCGGAATAAACACACACTTAGAGATTACAAATATGTACACGGCTGACATGCTTACATGATGGTCGCCCGCGTGCCCGGACCCCAGTGCGGCGCCGGGTTCTCCTGGAAGCGCGAGAGCGCCTGCTTGCGACTACTGGGATTGGCCGCCGGATGCAGGCTATCGAAGTCGTAGTCCTGGCGGCAGGGCTGCCCGAGTATCGCCTGCAGCGGAGTGCCGGCTATCATGCGATCCTCGCGCACCGGATGCCGCTTGCTCCAGCTGCGCAGCAGGTCCCAGAGCACCGCGGCCGGCGCGTCCGTCTTGAGCGAGTTCTTGCTGGCGTGCGAGTAGGAGACGCGATGGCCGGCGTGCAGCAGGGCGGAGCGCATCTTGAGCATGGGCACAATCTCCAGCTTGACCACACAGCAGAGCTTGTCGGGCGTGTAGTACAGCGGCACATCGGGCAGCTCCTCCAGCACCATGGAGAGCACGCCCACAATGCGTCGCTGTGTGCCCAGCTGGCTGAGCGGCTCCGCTTGCACCGCCTGCAGCAGATCGCGCACGAAGTTCGTGTCGTGGATGGGCGCCGACCAGATGGGTCCGCCCAGGTGGTGCCGGTGGTTGCAGTGCTCGCATTGGCTGCCCACCGCCGGACCCGTAGGAATGCCGAACTTGACCAGCTGCGGCTGCTCGACGCTCTTGCTGCGCACCGTGCCCAGCGGCTGCAGTGTGAAGGTTTCGCAGCCAGTGCACTGATAGATCCAGGACTGCTTGCTCATGCTGTACTTGCACTGGGCCTGGCCGGCGTACACGCGCACAAAGATGCGCACGTAAAAGTCCGCCGAGATGCTCAACAAGGGCTCAATGTATTTGCCGTGGCGGTTCGCATGGGATTCGATGCAGTGGAGCAGGATGCGCAGAGCCATCTCGTGGCAGCATTTCATGCGCAACGGCACCGAGCCGTATTTGACGTAGCACGACTCGGGCGCATTGCCGGCCAGCACGGCCATGTCGGTGGCGGTGACCAGCAGCAGGCCGCCGTCCGCCAGGCACTGCAGGGCGCCGTCCAGGAAGCGGGTCGGACAGCCGTAGGGGTCCAGGTCGACGACATCGAAGCGCTTCTGCGGCGCTGTCGAGAGGTACATCAGAGTCCTGTGAAGACACACACTTGAGCTCGAGGATTGACATTGACGTATTGGGGCTTACATGGCATCCGCATGACTCGACTCGATCAGGTGCTCCACGCCGTTGTGTCGCACGTTCGTGTTGATGGACTCGACTGCTTGGCGGGACAAATCGTTGGCCACGATTTGACGCACGCCCGCGATCTCCTGGGCGTAGCGTACGCTGCGCAGACCGGTGGCCGCCAGGGCTTCGAGTATCCTCAGGCCATCCTCGTACCGTGTGCCGGCAGTGTAGCTGGTCGTGGGCGGCGCTGGCTGCGGCGTTGTCGTTGACTCCGGCTGGTGTTTCTGTTGGCGCTGCAGCTGCTTGAGCGCCTTCTCGGCGCGCTCCTTGACCAGCCGCTGGAAGTAAACATTGATCACGGCGATGCTGAGGTCCCGATTGAACTCCTGCACTGGATTGTAGAAGACATTGCCACCGGATATGATGTTGGCATTGCGTTCGGTTATTATATTTGCATTGGGATTCGCCGGCGTGGACGGCAGCGTCTCCTGCTGCACTTCATCCACTTCCATTGCGCGTTGTCAACACGTTTTTGAAATCAGCGATGCGCTTTGGTCGATAACATGTGGCGGGTTTTCGATAGCTAAAAACAACAAAATCAAGGTAGTTGGCAACGCGTCAAGCAGCTGTTTGTGGCTGTCGTAACAGGCCGCCTGCATTTAGTTTGTTAATATTTTTTGTATTTAAAATGAATAAAATAACGTGTGCTTTCATTAGCGTGCTGCGGCAGAGCAACAAATGCTACAGCAGCGGCTCCTTGTTGGGCCGCCAGTTGTCCTATAAAAGCGATTTATCGCTAGACAAAATCTATCCAAATGCGCGCCTGCAACTTTACACGCCGCCTCCTCCGGTAAGTAAATGGGAATATTCTTCATACAACATGGGTTCTAATGTCTTGTGCTTGCAGCCCAGCCGCGGGGACAAGTTCAACGGCTACATACCCATCGATAAGCTGGAGATAACCTACAGCCGCAGTTCGGGGCCGGGCGGTCAGCACGTCAACACGGTCAACACGAAGGTGGACGTGCGCTTCAAGCTGGCCGAGGCGCAGTGGATACCGGAGAGGACGCGTCAAAAGCTGCTGCAGGTGCTGGGCAACAAGCTGAACAAGGAGGGCTACTTCTTTATCAAGAGCGACCTGACGCGCTCGCAACAGCTGAATCTGGCGGACGCACTGGAGAAGCTGCGCACGCTGATACGCGCCCAGGAGCTGGAGCCGACGGCGCCCAGCGAGGAGACGCTCGAGAAGGTGCGTCGCCGCCAGGAGAAAGCGGCCAGGCAGCGGCTGCAGCTCAAACGTGAACGCGCCCAGGTCAAGGCGGATCGTCAGACGCCAAACGGTCTAGATTTTTAGTTTCTAATTTTGCTAATTTTGTTACATAAAGATGGTTCACATGATACACGTGCACTTAGAGCTAATTCTGGAGCACGTCCTCCGTCGCCGGGGTGACCGTAAAGCGTGGCATCGGCATGTTAATTACGGCGTCCGGCAATCGCTGCTTTAGCCGATCCTCGTGCGAGGACATGCTGCTAAAACGGGGACGCTGCAAGAGGGATTTTGGGAGATTAATTTAGCATGGGTAATCATATTTTGGGGGAGGTGCCCACCGGTGACTGCGCATCTGCGGTGCGTTGCGTCAATCGCCGCTCGATGCTGTGGTTGGGCCGGAATTCCGGCGGCTTTGTCAGCGTCTGGGTGTAGAACTGTTCGAGCCGGTGGATGGTGGACACGCCACAGGCTGGCATGGAGAAACTGTGCCGTGTGCTGCGTGGCGACCAGGTGTGCTGGTATGACGACTCATCCAGGCGGAGCAGATCCCCTTGGATAACCCGCTTGTCCTCGTTGGCGAGATTGGCCAACAGCTCGTCAATGATGGCGGCATCGTCGCGGGGCACCTTGATGTCGTGCATCCAGAACTGGCGATGGCTGCGCCCAATTACGGGCGCGATTTGCTTCACCTTCAGCACCAGGATGCCAATCAAGTAGACGCACAGCACATTGGAGAGCGTCAGGCACATGCTGATGCTGCCGAGGATGGCCAGTTCGGTGCCCTGGTTTTCGGAGTACATGCGCGACTTCACCACGTCCACGTACAGCGAATCGTCGTGCTCGTACAGCTTGTAGATGCAGGCCAGGGCCCACAGCAGGCCCGAGTTGACGGCGGGCGGCAGCAGGGAGGCGGATATGGCCACGCCCACCAGCGAACCAATATTGCCACCCAGTATGCCAATGGCAGCCGCGGCACCGGACGGAATCGCCGTAAAGAGGCCGACAATCAGCGAGTGCAGATCGCAGCGGGAGAGCATCTCCTCGGTGAGGCCCTCCCCAATGCCGTACTTCTTATCCGTCGTGCAGACGACCAGTCCAAACAGAAAGCCCACCAGCGTTGCCATCAGAATCCCGATCAGCTCGTTGCGCATGCCCAGCCGGCGCAGCGAGCGCTCCTCGATCACAGTGCCGAAAATGGCGGCTATGATGGGTCCCATGAGCGGGGAGATCAGCATGCTGGACGCCAGGAAGATGGTGCTGTTCTCGACCAGGCCAAAGGATGCTAGTATGCTGAAAGAGATGTAATGTTAGTGTATCAATTTAGAGGCTTGATATAATATATAAATTATAAGCGGATACATATGAGGATTTTTAGAAGGTAGGCACGAGACAGTGAAAAAATATAGAAAACTTCATTTTGGTTTGAACCTCTACGGACAATGTTAAAAAAGTAGATTAAAAAATTCCAAGTTCACACTTTGAAAAGTTTTCTGAGCTCATTTATATGGATTATTAACATGACTTTAATTATCTGAATATCCTGCTTTTAAGTAGAGCATATTACGCTTACGCAGCGGAGATGAGGAGTATGCAAAAGTCAAAGGTGATGGCCGCATCCTGGCGCACATCCCGCACAATCTGGGCCACATTCAAGCGCGAACGCACCGAGTTCATGAAGCGATTCCAGGCGCCCTGTTTCTGGGCATTCTGATTGTTGTTGCTGCTAAAAAAACAATAGTTGTTGCTGTTAACTGGGGCCGACTGACGATCGAGAGAGCCACAGGTTATGCAAGGAATTCTGAGTTCTTAAATTGTGACGTCACAATATCGAAACATTTTGTTTAAACTAGTATAAAGAATGAAATAAGCAAGCTAACTGAATGAAATTTGGTCTAGATACGTATTATTAGAACGGACAGTGTATATATTACTATTCTCCCGATCGAACCACTATATCATATGGCTTCTATAGGAATAATTTGAAAATAAAATTTTTTTTGCCGCGCTTAAAGTTAAAGACTTGAAGAGTAAGTCTCCTAAAATTGTAGAGCTACAGTTAAAAAATCTATTTTTTTCCTAAATAATAATAAACAATTTCGACTGTTTTCTGCTTTTTGATCGTATTACAAATTTTGGGCTGAAAATCATCCGCAAGACATTTAATTGCAACTCAATGTGAATCACAATTCGATATTTGGAATTGAAACTTTCTAAATTCGCGGTCTTTTATTTATGTGTTGAATCAGGAAACTTATCTTTGAATAACCTTGAGATCTCTCAGATTTGGTGCTGGCTGTGCTTACTCGTTGTGGGCTGCACCTGCAGCTGGTGGCTTGTCCGGATGCGGTTGTTGCGTCTGGAACGATCTGGAGGCGATGCAGTTCATCACGGAGACCGAGGAGCCCTCGCGATCCCCGATGCCCCACTGCTGCAGCGCCTCGAAGAGGTTCTCGTAATGCTCGTTGAACTCGAGCGTGAAGCTGACCTGATAACAGCTCCCCTCCACGCTGCGCACCCAGAGCGCATTCGAGATGCGAAACTTGCGCAGCAGCTGCTGCAGCACGTGCTCCATGGCGGTGTCCAGTGGCATGTCCAAGTGCTCCCCCTGCCACTCGGCGACATCTGTCAGCTGCGTTCGCGGCCGCCGCCGGCAGCTGTTGCCGCCCCCGTCCCCACAATTTGATTCCCCTCTCGACTCAAAGCTCTGCTGCTCGTCACTGGGAGCCGTTGTTATCGTTCCATCTTCGCTCAGCTGGCGCCTGTAGGCCTCCTTCAGGCGCTGCTCCTCGTTGGCCGTGGGTATTGTGATGGAGAAGAGCACGGCGGGCGCGTCCAACATTGTATTTTATTTATTTTTTTTTACTTGTTACAAGTATACAAACACATTTACGCACACACACATAAATATACATACACAATTATATATATTTTACATGAATTTTTATGCACACGCAGTTATATTGAATAATCTCGTTGTTTATTTGCACAAATCGGACGGACGTGCGCAGGTTTTGCATCCGCAACGATCTTCTTTGTACTGGAAAGCTCAGTACGCTTCGCGCCTTGTTGTTGTCTGATGCATTCGCCTGATAACGGTTTTTCCTCAGCGCTGTTAACGCTGTTGTGGGGCCCACACACGACAGAAGCTATGTTGGGAGTATACTGCAACAGCGAAAACCAAAATGCCTGAGAACTGAAATTTTACTAATCTTTGTTACCATTGTTAAATAGTTTTTAAAATATATGGAAGCCGTTTAGGTTTCTTAAAAGCGGACAAGGCAAAGAAAACATATCCTAAATAGGATTTTGTAATATTTGGATAGAGCCATATATATAAAATAAGTTATTTTTATGCCAACAAAATCTATTTTAATGTATTTTAATTTGTTCCATATTTTTTTATTTATTCAAAAAATACCAAAACCCATACTTTATTCGCAAGCAGCAAGTGATTGTTTAACAGTCAGTGTAAAGCGCGCTGTTAACTTTACATTTGAAAGCAGTTGTCAACGCTTTTTTGAGTTTGAATGTTTATTGTTAACGTCTTTATTAGCAAAGTGACTAATATTTTATTTAAACTAATTGACACATTTGATTTAAAATATATATAATTAAAATACTTCGCAGCAACCGAGCTGCTAAAATACCCAACAAAATTTTGTTTATTTACAAATACTTTTGTTAAGCAACATATATTTACATTCAATGTTTATATTTATATATTTATATAACCTTTATTTACTTTTTGTACATCTAAGCCTCTAAGCTGACATTCATGAGCTCCTTGGTGATGTCAGCGCTGCTTTTTGTGGGCTTGCTAGGGCCCAGGAAGTTGCTGTCCTGGCTGAGTGCAGGCGGTGGCAATTTGAATCCACTGGGACTAACCACTTTCAGAGATCCGTCTGCAGGAGGCTCCACTGTGGTGGTTGTTGTTGTCGATGCGCTGTTGGCCATTTTGTAGAGCAGCTGCAGCTGCTGCACTGCATCCGTTGCATCCGTTTGTGGCTTGTGGCCGGGTTTCGCCTTCGCTTTGGGATGCACCTGCGGTTTCATGCCCTGGGACCAGCTCTCCAGCCAGCTGGCCGCAGTGCGTTCGGTGGAGGTCAACAGCTGTTGCTGGCGCAGATGCTCGCGCTGATCGCTGGCGCTCACCTGGCGCTTGTTAAACGATTGATCGTCCTTGCCGGGCTCGCCAAGCGGCCGTGTTTCCTTCTGCGGACCCAGCTCGAGCAGCACCTGAAAATCGGCATGGTTGCCCAGACGAAAACCGAAGCCCACCCGAGAATCGGTGCCTGTGGAAAGATGTGTGCTATATAGTTAGTGGCATTATCACAAAACAAATGAATACTATATATAGAGCATGCACCTTTCTTAATCGGCGGTATATTGGAGTAGAGCAGGGAGAGCACCGATGGCAGTTCCTGAGGCACTACAAATCCATTCACACTTTCAGCTGCAAAAAATGAAAGAAAGAAATATGAAATTAAATCATGATAAATTTAAAGTTGAAAGCTGAAAACAAATAACGAGTATTGTATATTTAATTCACTTCTGATGGTCCAATATCCTCTTTTTACGTCGTGAACGAGTAATAAATTTTTTTTCAGGGAGTTTTATGTGCACCCTACTCTATACGAGTCATTTAGTACCTTTGATTACGCAACAACAGTTTTTATGGGCTGACTTTTAAGGCTTGGTATGCTGTGGGTTTTTTTGATGGATTGGTATGCGGCTAACTTTTTTTTTGTTATACAACACTTAAGTTAGCTTTAGCTTTTTATAAATTTTGAAATTTTGATATAAATTTTTAAAAGTAATTTTTGTAAAAAAACATATATATTTATTTTATCAAAAATTGCTGTTGGAGCTATATGAAAATTATTATCATTTTATTTAATATATAAATTTAAACAAAAAAAAGTTACAGTTTTAGAGAGTTTTAGTAAATAGTGTTTCTAGTTAATTGAGTAGCAAATTTTAATTAAAAAACTTGAGCCTACTAAAACTATATATTCTTAGTGCCTCAGGGTCGGTGATTGTACGTTTAATTAAAAGTTTTTTCAAGAGAACTGACCTCCCTCACTTGTGATATCTTTGCACCCAAAACTTCAGTTAATAGTGTAATAAATAAGCGCACTTTGAACCAACATTCTTGACGCCTAATGAAGACTTGAGATTGTCGAAATAGGAATAATGAATTCAACTGGGCAACAATCAAAGCTGAGACAACAAAAAACTAAAGTGATAAAAATACACACAAGAGACACACAAGAGGACGACCTTGACACAAAGACCGGCAACAGCTTCAGACTTCAGACTGAAACGCGCATTTGGCTGTGGCCCGGTCGGACCAGGTCTGTGATTGGGTCCGATGGTGGCTCCGGTCTGAATTATGCCAGACCAAAGTCTAGAGTTTGGCTTTAGTTGTTTTTGTTGTCAAACCGGTTATTGCAGCGGCACAAATTGAATTTTAGGTAGAGTTTGCTATTGTTAGGGTACACAAAAAAAAAAAAAAAATAAAAACAAAAATAGTATATAAATAAATATAGAAAAGAACAAAGAAAATAATGTTTAGAAAATGTTATAAATTAACTCCTTCTTTTTTTTACATTAACATTTTTTTGTAGTGTATTTTTTCTAATTTTCTTATATTAACTACGATTGAGATATCGGATTTTTCTATTTTAAATAAATATATTTATTATGTAAAAATTTTTCAACAGTTTTTATTTCATTTGTTTGTTTTATTTAGCATAACATTTTTGTATGCATATTTTCTCGCAGTGCACTTACATTGGAGCAGGCAAAGCAGCAGCCAGACGCTAACAGTTAGCGGTAGTCGTTTTGGCCAAAACATGATCAGCAGTTGAACAATTTGCGGCTTGCATTTAGCAAAGTAGAAGAAACTGGGCGTTAAAAGTTAAGAAACTGTAAATAACACACACATACGATTACAACACTTGGCTAACATGTGGTAGTTGTTGGTTGCCAATTTTTGGCTTATTTTGGGGCTGGTTCGAGCTGTGCGTCATATGAAGAAAAGTATTTCAAATATGCAGCAAGCGCCGCGATATGCAAACTGTTTGCCCCATGGCTTCAATGAAAAAGCGTCAACAAAAAAACAAACAGAAAATAAAATAAAAAACGACGGCAAAAGAAAAAAAAACTGTTTGAAAATCACTCTCACTTTTGTTCAATGTGCCTTTTCTTGTTGTTTTTTGACCGTTTTGGTTGGCTTTTACTGTTGTTGTTGTTGTTGTTAAGGTTTTGCCAGCAGCGTCAATGAGCTCAACGTCTTGTTTTGTTGTTATACCCTTGCAGTGGGCATTAACAAATTTTTAAGTATCTGGACTATATAAAGTACTAATATCAGTTTTTTAACAGCCGAGTAGTTTTTGTGTCAGACAGAAAAAATTTAGGAGTCTTGCCGAATGGGAACAATAAATCGAGAAATTAATTTTTAACGTGAAAGTTTTGTGTTTATCACTTTTTAAAAATAAATAGAATTTTTGCAATATATGTTACCCAATAACTGTGCAAAGAAGATTCATTCAAAAGTTTTTGTTTGTTTAAAAACTAGTTTTTGTTTTAATTATTATCATCTGTCCTTTTTTTGATGAAAAACTAGTTTTTGTTTCAAGAATATATATTATATATACATCATATGCCCTTTATGTCTGCAAGAGTATTTAATTTTCGGTAAGCCAAAGTTTATTATATTTTCGATTTAAATTTTTACTAGTTTTTGCGGCCTTGTCTTAACTGTTGTTTTTGTTTCTGTTTTTGCTTGGAATTTTGTAACTTTTAATATTTTGTTAGGTTTTTATGCGTTTGTTTTTGAATGCTGTAACTTGTGTGCTTATATTTTTATTATGAGTATTAAATACTCGTTTTAAGAAAACAATAATAATTTATTAATATTTTCTATGTAGTATATATATTTTTTTTGTTATGGCTCCGGTTTCATTTACACTTGGCTCACAAAATTGTTGTTAATCAACAGCGCAAACAACGAATTTATAAAAAATGAAAGCGCGCATTTCGTTCCAAGTTTGTCGCATTTTCAGCGTTTACAATTGTTAAAAACAATTTCGTTTTCGGCCACAAAATGTCTAGGATTGTTCGCATTTGGCACATACAAATGGGCTAATAATACCAGTATTGGCTTTACCGTTGCGTTACGTTTTTTTATTTTTTATTTATTTTTTCTCTATTTTACTTTTGTGCGCACATTTTGGCTGTTTCGCTTTTGACAACCTGCCCGATTCGCGTTCGCGCCACAACTGAAATGGAGAGTGGACTTGCAACACGCGCCAAAGGCCTCAGCTGCAGCCGCTGTCGCAGTCGCAGTCGCAGACTCAATTCCAGCTCCAGCTGGGGTGGAGCACTCGTCAAAAATCACGTAACCGTGTTGTTGCTACTGTTGTTGTTGTTGTTATTGTTGTAGCTTCGACTGCGACTGCGACTTTTGCTTCAGTTTCGGTTTCAATTTCAGCTCTGAGATCGGCTCTTGCTCCATTTAAGTCAACGCCGCTTAAATTGGGCGCACTTGGCTTCACGTGGGTTAGCTCAGCTGTGGGCGTGGCACGCCTTTTGACACCGCTCTGCAATTTTATGTGAAAGGTTGTGACTGGAGTCTTTTGGCCCTGTCCTGCGAATTGAATCATTTTGTTGCGAAACTGTTCATCTTTTTATTTAGCTGATAATGATTCACTGAAGTCAAGCTTGGCATTGGATAATTATAAAACAAACAAAAACGTTTTATTATGAAAGTTTGACAAATGTAATTGTTGAAATTAAATGTCAAAATATGTGTGGGAAAGCCCAAAACTAAAATCTTGAACAAAATGTATAGAAAAGTATAAAATCGTAAAATGAAATTATTAGCATTAAAGTGTGAAACTTTAAAAAATATAAATCTAAAAAAAAATGTATAACAATATTTATCATTATTCTGAAGTCAACTTTTTTTTTAATTAGGAGACTTGAATCCCTATCTGTAAATATAAAGTTTTTTGAACAGATATTTATTACATTTTTTGTTTTGTTATTTATATTTTTCTCTCTATGCCAGCTTTTCAAGTTCAATAAGCGCCCTAAGTATATGCATTTTAATAAGCTCGCATGTATATTATTTATTATTTATGCACAAGCTATTGTACAGTACTACTATCAGTACAGTGAAGACTGCTGAGCAACGCACTGAAGCTGAAAGTACAGGTTTACATAAGCGAATAATTAAGCACACCCCAAAAAAAGATGTTGTTGACATTTGAGTGTAAAACTGTTTGCTTAATTACCGAAGACAAAGACTTATGCAATAGACAAATTCACACATACACACACACACACACACACACATACAATTATTTAGTTAGAAAATATGTTGTGTCTATTGGAGCGCAGCAAATAGCCAGCCTAAAGTACGTCGTTAGACAGAGTCGTTGACGCTGCGGTCAATGCATGAATTGCAAACATTTGGCCAACAGGAAGAGGCCATAATTGTCAGAGTATGGCTTGGTTATGTTTGTTTTGGTTGGCCGTAAAAAATATTCAAGTGTTGACAATTTTACTGCCTTTGCAAATGTCTAGTTTTACAGTTGCAGCTGACGAGCTCAAATGCGAAATATTTGCAGAAAAATATATATGAATTTTAAATTATAATAGTTAGCTGATATAATTGCCTAATAAAATGTATATTTTACTAAAAATCTATAAAAAGGCAAAAGTTCAAAACCATAGTTCAAAATTTCCGTGCCAAAATTATTGCATACTTTCAGGCTGTCAATGTAATGCTTAACATTTGCTGTTAAGCTTCTGTAAGTTGCCTCAATCAGCGCTTAAGTTTTTAGCATGTTAGCGCTGTAAGAATTTACAGAATCCAACTGACAAACTAGAAAATAAATGTTAAATAATATACAAAGCAATGCAACTTACGCTCGAATAAAATAAATTACAATTGTGACATTTAAAATAATTGATTTAAACTTTATTGTTCTTATGGCATCTCGTTTAAAGCTAATGCACTAATTGTATATAGTATCAAATTAAATAACTAAATTTTACATTCAACATTTATACTCGTAGTTTTAATGACAATACAATTTTATAAGAAACCAATTGGATTTTGATTAATTGCAAATAAATTATGTTAAACGAGCAGCCATAAATTCATTAATAATATTATTATTCGTACATAAAACATATAACAATTGTTTCACAGTTCAGAGACATTTTCATTATTATTATAATTAAATTTATAATGAATTTATATTTGATTTGGTTAGACTACGCACTACACTAACAATGATGTGTAAAAATAAATGTGTTTTTGTTCGTTTTTTTTTGTTTTGTCTTTTATCTATAGTTTTATATGCTCATAGCATACTCAGAGTATGCTGTTTGTATTTAGAAATTCTTTGTTTTTTTGTTCAGCTTTTTTTCGCCGTTATTCTTTGGCTCGTTATTCGAACTGCAGCTAATCATTTTGATAGGTGTCGAATGTTTAACATTTTGCTGTAGGTAACGAGGTAAGTGCGCCTTGTTCAGAAATCGACACAGTCAATTCCATGCTGCAGAGGGGGCCTCCTATCAATGCCACGAGAATAGCGAATGCGAGAGCAGTAAATAGCCGGTTGCCACAATTATGCTGCCAATCATAATGGGAAAGCCAACTCTGTAGGGGAAAATTAAGAAGAGATTATTAAATAAAAGAGTTTGTAGTTCCCAGATTATTTTATAAAAAAAAAAATAAAAACATGAATTAAAAATTTTGAAAAAAAGGTTTTTTTTATAAAAAATTTCCAAAAAATTTAAAAAAATGCTTATATTTTGAATGTAAAATCAATCTATAGGACACATGGTTTGTCAACAAAATACAACAAAATATGTATATGTCAAAATTTGTGTCAACAACTATATAAGTGAGTTTTAAAAAGATTTTAAAAAATTTTTAAAGATTCTTTTTAATAATCGGCATCATTCACTTTATACAGAATCTTTGTTCACTAATCTTAAATTCAAATATGGTATAAAAAGTTTCTACTCACTTGAAGAACTCGAGGAATGTGAATTTATAGCCGTGTTGCTCGGCAACACCAGCACAAACCACATTCGCAGAGGCGCCAATTAGAGTTCCATTGCCTAAATAAATAAATATGGAAAATTAAGGGATTATAAGAGAATCAAATCTCAGAACATACCGCCCAAACAGGCGCCCAAGGCGAGTGCCCAGACCAAGGGCTGCAGAGGCAAATTCAAGGTACTATTTTGAGCCAGGGATATGGTGATCTTGACCATCATCGTGGTCAGTGGAATATTGTCCACAAATGCAGAGGCTATAGCAGAAACCTATAATAAACATAAACTTCAAATGTAATATTATTTTAACTAAATATTTGCGATGGTTACCCAAAGTATTATCAATATGGCCACCATTAAACGTCGATCCTCGCCCACGCCCAATATAATGCCCTCGGTCATGTTGCCAATCCATTCGATCAGACCCAGTTCGGTGAGTGCCTCCATGAGTATAAATAAGGCGGCAAAGAATAGCAATGTCGACCACTCCACACGCGCCAATATCGCTTCCAGATCCTCGATGTCCGCCAATATGATGAGGAATATGGCACCCAACAAGGCGGTCCAGCCTAGGGAGAGACGTTGCAGCTCCGGCACCGAATGCAAAAAGAACAGACTGATCACAAAGATCAACGCAGCGGTGCACTTGATCAGCAGTTGTTTATTGCGAATCGGATACTAAGGGGGGAAAGAGAGAAAGAGGGTAAATTAATTTAGATAATTTCTAAAATGTTTATGACAAAAATATTTTAGCAAAAAATGCTTCCTAAATAACTTCTAGGTTTTTTTTTGGTTGTGTTGAAAGTAATAGATCATGAACTGGAATGCCCATGATTCAGTGTCCAGATGAATTCTACATTTCAGTTAAAAAATAAAATTTTTGGTCCAAATTCACGTAAAAAATTTTCGAATATATACCCTAGTGTTCCCATATAAGGATGGATCTCAACTTTCCCCAGTCGTAACTTTGCCAAAACTCAACCGATTTTCATAAGGATGGTCTTTTTGTTCATAGTTCGGTGCGTAAATGAATTCTACATTTCAGTTTAAAAATAAAATTTTTGGTCCAAATTCATGTCAAAAATTTTCGAATATATACCCTAGTGTTCCCATATAAGGATAGG
>SCDY01000234.1:0-125550 GCA_004143825.1 Drosophila micromelanica
TATCATTTTTGACAAAAATCACAATGCCAGCATCGCAATTTTTGTCAAAATCGTGAAAATTTTAAAATCGAAATATTTTGATGAAAATAGATTATTTAGACTTTTACGAGTTTAAAGAGGTGTATCTTTCCGGGATCGGACTATATTTGGCCGAGATATGGTCATTAGAAAGTGAGTTGTATGGCAAAAAACCTCATTATCATTTTTGACAAAAATCACACGGGGTAGCATCACAATTTTTGTCAAAATCGCGAAAATTTTAAAATCGAAATATTTTGATGAAAATAGATTATTTAGACTTTTACGAGCTTAAAGAGGTGTATCTTTCCGGGATCGGACTCTATTTGGCCGCGATATGGTCATATAAAGATGGCGGACTGTTGATTTGATGAAATTTTCAGAACATAAAGTTCCCTAATTTCTACAATAGCAAATGTAAATATTATTTATTGCCTTTGTTTTGCCTAAGTATTTGCTATTGTGCTTAATTTACTACCAGTTTAAGAGCAACCCTCGCAACTGTCTGAACTGCAAGCTACGCTTTTTGATTAATTCATCAGTAAACTGCAGCAGTTTTTTCTTGGTGCAGATTTATAATTGTCTTCAATTAAAAATGGGTTCTGCTGCCAAGCAAAGCGAGTTCAAAAGTTTATACAACAACAACAACACCAATTAGCAACAATAAGCACAACAGCTAAAATTAATTGTCAGAATCATTTAGTGAATTCGATAGGAGAGCGTCCAAGTTGAGTGTTAAACAAAAAACAAAAAAAAAATGCTGCAATGGCCAACAACAAGAGCAGCAACAAACCCAATTCCAATCCGTATCCGAATGAACGCCTCAGCTGCACAAGCAGCATTAATAGCAACACTAGCCACGCCCACGATCAGTTGATCACCTTGCCGCGCAAGCGCCGGCCACGTGCCGTGGGCGAAGTGGGCGTCACGTGTCCGGCGAGCAGCGTTTATCTGAATGCCGAACCGAGCGCGGCACAGACCCAATCTCAACCAGAACCGGAGCCCATCTATCAGAACGAGGCGGTGGCCTCGCAACAAAAGCAGCCGCAGCCGGGACGCTTGCTGCAGGCGCATCAGAGCGTGCTGCGTGTCAGCCACGTGGAGCAGGTGGATGCGGGGCGCGAGTGCGTCCTGGTCAGCACCTTTGTAGGTTCGTTTTCGGGCTAATTCGTTATATGGAGCAGTCCAGCAGAGGAGGAGCAGAACGAGTCTAAATTGCTTGCTAAGAATTTCCCTTTTTTTTCGCTCCACAGATGACTCGGATCACTATTACGAGACGCTGTCGCCGCTGGGCAACAAGCGGCACTCGACGCAGCTGCTACCCGGACAGCATCACAAGCGGCCGCAGGAGGCGTCGCAGCGGCGCGGCAAGCAGCATTCGGCGTCGGCGCAGGCGCTGGGCCAGCAGCTGAGCAACTCGGATGACTACGACTCCTTCGAGACGGACAGCGATGATCAACCGGAGCCCGAGCAGCGCCGTCAACATGTAAGTGCACACGGATCCATTCCGGTTAATTGCCAACTAATCTCGCTTTCTGTTGTTGGCAGCACAATGACAGCGGCGTGGACATGCGCAATCATCGGCTGCCGGAGCCGCCGGCGCCCCAGAATCAGGTGTATGCGATTGTGCGCAAATTCAAGGATTTCATCTCCAACAAGAAGTCGCCCAAGGGCAGCAGCCAGAAGCTCTACGAGAACACGGCACAGACCAACGGCGGCACCCAGTTCTACGTGGAGTGTCGCAAGCAGGATCTCTACGAGAACGCGCGCTCGCTGAGCAGCTCGGAGCGCAACCTCGAGCGGGAGCAGGAGCAGCCCGTCGCTGGCAGCCTGCTGCGACCCAAGCAGAAAAACTGCAAGAGCCTGAGGTCGCGGTTGCGCAAGAGCCTCGTGGGCAACTCCTTCGATACCAAACAGCTGTCCACGTTGACGCCGACGCGTAGCACTTTCTACATCGAGGATCCACCGACGCAGCAGCAGCAGTCGCAGCAGGAGCATCATGGCTCCGGCGAACTGGACTCCGGTTTCTCGGAGAAGGCCTCCTCCGGCGATATACCCGTCGTGCCGACGCCCAGCGCCGAGTCGCAAAAGTTCGCGACGGTCGCGCGCAAAGCCAAAAAGGATGCCAAAGCCTTGCGACGTCGCACCACGATTGGCGTGCGTCCACACGAGCCGCCACCGCCGCCGCCGCCGCCGCCGCCTACCGCGCAGGTCGAGCTGCGCAACGGCGGCCAACGCACGAATCTGGAATCTGTAAATGCACCCACCTCCTGGTACGCCGAGTGCGGCGTCTTCAGCCTGTCGCAGACGGCAGCGGACGGCAGCGAGCTGGCCACGCCCACGCCGAGCACGCCGGGCGGCGCCAGCTCGTGGTATGCCGAATCGGGCCTCTACCAGACCAGCGGCATATCCGTGGCCAGCTCGAGCGGCAGCTCCGGCGTCTCCACGGGCAACGAGGCGGGCCTCGGCGACGAGCTGCAGCCGCACAGTCTCTTCTTCAACGAGCCGCTCTACCAGGTCTACAGCGCCGCCAAACTGGAGGTGAGTCTGCCCCGACTAGATCCTCAATGAATCCTGATTTAATTTTCTCAATTTGTAGTCCTTCACTCGTGATCTGGAGGCGCAGGAGAGCTCAACGGATGGCTACGAGGAGATTGGCCTGCACGCCAAAAACCAGGCGGTGCAGCAGCAGACCAAGACGCGTCCCAGCGCCCTGCAGCTGGTGGAGCCGAGGAACGGGCCGTCGCGCACGCTCTGGAGCGAAATACCCGAGGTCATCCATTCCTGCATATTGCGTGAGTAGCTGCTGATCAAGCAATGCATCTGCATCCTTCTATAGTTCATCTGTGTCCTTAGCCACCTTGACGCCACGGGAGCGCGGCTTGCAGGAGGCCAAGTTCGAGATCATGACCTCCGAGGCGAGCTACTTGAAATCGCTGAATCTGCTGCGACGCCACTTCATGAACAACGCCGCCTTCTGCGACAGCTCCGTGCTGAGCACGCGCGACCGCAAGGCGCTCTTCTCGTTCATTGTGCCCGTGCACGAGTGCTCCGAGCGGCTGCTCACCGAGCTGGAGTGCTGCTGGCAGAACAACATCATGCTGCTGGGCCTGAGCCGGTGCATCTATGAGATTGCCGAGCGGCATTTCCACGTGTACATCACCTTCTGTGAGCATCAGGGCCGCATGGATCGCACGCTGCGCCGCCTGAAGGAGGCGAAGAGCGGCGCCTTCCAGCAGCAGCTGGAGAAGCTGGAGGCCAGTCCCAGCTGCTGTGGCCTCAATCTGCACTCGTTCCTGATGCTGCCCATGCAGCGGATAACGCGCCTGCCGCTGCTCATCGATGCGGTCTTCAGCAAGGAGTCGCCGCACAATGCCGAGGAGTACGAGAGCTGGAAACTGACGCTGGCTCTCGTCCAGAAGATCGTAGCGCAGTGCAACGAGGCGGCCAATCGCTGGGAGCAGGCCTACGAACTGGAGCGCATCTCCAAGCAGCTCGAGTTCCCCAGCCATATACGTGCCCTGGCCATTGCGCCCGTGGGCGTGCCCAAGCAGGGCGCCAAGCCCCGTTTCCTGGTCAAGCGCGGCGAGCTCACCCATCTCCAGTGGCGCGGCGATGATGCCAAGCTGACGTTTGGCAAACGCTTCACCAAGTCCAGCATCTATGCGTTCCTCTTCTCCGATCTGCTGGTGCTCTGCAAGCGCAAGGGCGAGTCCAACTTCTCCGTGTTCGACTACTGCCCCAGAAGCATGCTGACCCTGGCATCGGGCGACTCACTGCCCCAGCTGCCCACCAAAGATATCAAAGATTCGACTAGTAAAAATCTCATGCTGATGACGCTGCTGGAGAATCACGAGCGCAAGACCACAGAACTCGTAAGTCCGCGCGCTACGATTCCAACTAAACAAACAATTAATTGGGCGTCTCTTTCAGGTGCTCTCCTGTCCATCAGTGTCCGATCAGCAGCGCTGGCTGGAGGCCATGCGTCCGCCGGAGGCGGAAACGCCCGGTGAGAAATTGTACGAGTCCTGGGACTGTCCGCAGGTTGTTGCCAAGCACAGCTACGAATCTGATGAGCCAGATGTGCTACAGCTGGAGCTGGGCGACGTGGTAAACGTCTCACGCAAGCTGCGCGATGGTTCGTATCCACTTCACTTTAATTCACAGTTCCATTTCATAGCTTTCTCTATTCATCTCGCAACAGGTTGGTACCAGGGCGAGCGAATACGCGACGGTGCCGTCGGCTGGTTCCCCGGCAGCTATACGGAGGAGCTGAACTCGGCTCATGTGCGCGCCCGCAATCTGAAGCAGCGCCATCGGCTGCTCACCTTTACCGCCACCTATCTGGAGGCGCAGAAGGGCAAATGAGAAGCACATCCAATTGATTCTCAATGCCATCTCCAATTAGGCCACTCACAGTTGGCCGAGTATTCAAATATTATAGTCCAACAAAAGATGAAAATTACATAAGTACATATGTATAACAAATTAGGAAATGTGATAATTAATTAATTATTTGTTTAAATGCAAAGAAAACTAACAATAATAACAATTGCTGCCCTATAATTTATGTGCATTAGTTGTAAACGATTCAAATGCAATCGAAATTTGTATGCATGTTAGTTATGTCAATTAAAATTATATATCTGTATGTATATACAAATACGCATGTTATGAAATAAAATTAAAACAAAAAATATAAAAAAATTTCGTGTTTTAATGAACTTTGCGACTGCCTGAAAGTATGCAGCGAAATATTTTAATTATTTCTGGTTAGCTTGAAGCGCAGCTAACTTAATTAGCTCGGTTTGCAACAAGCGCTGCCAACTTAATGCGATTTATTTAAATTTAAATCATTATTGGTTATTAAGTTAAATTTCTATAATTTTTACAATATAAATGAATTACACGTATGTATGATATCTTTTGTTTCAAAAATAGTTATAGAAATTTATTCATTGCTTAGTTATACATATATGTATGTATGTTGCAGTTGAATTCTCGAATGCTAGCACATAATTCGGTAAACTTATTTATACGTATTGTATGGTGAATAATATAATTAAATCAATTAATAGATTATTGCTGTCATAAATTATTAAATCTAATTCAAACACTAGGCATAGCTCGAGCACATGATACAACGTCAACCGACCGACCGGCCGATCGATCGATCGATAACAGCCTGGAGTGCTACTAAATCGTGCGCACAATCATGCTAACTAAATCTAAATTAAATAATTTACAATACTTGTTTATGTGACTGCGATGAGTGGGTTTCCTAAATTAAGTCATATGCTTATGCGTATGGTAAATAATTATAAATGTTAGTATCTAAGTGCTTTGATGGATCGTGTGACGTCTATAGCGTATGAGTGTTTCTTTTCTTATTATTTTTGTTGTTTTTTTTGTGTGTTATGATAAGCTGCCGTATGCCCTAACTAACGTAACCTGTTTTTCACTACACGCTATTATTCATAAAAATATATGTATATATCACAAAATCAGTGAAATGAAAATTCGCTGGAGTATTTGCTGTGTTTTTGCTTTCGCTTTGGATGATGCGTGAGATGGATGCCTAATGAAATGGTTATGTTGATAATGTTTTGGCAATGGTCCATGGTCCTCCGGCCCCAGATCAGCTAGTAGCTCAAGCTGAGCGTCTGTCATCTGAAGCTAATGCCGCATTTGCGACTGATCTTCGGCGTGTGTATATAGGCAATGGAGAGCAGCAGCGGCACATCGTTCTCCGACAGCTGCAGCGGCGTCGTTATATCGCCCAGACGGCAATGATCCGTTTCCAGCAGGAATGCGGCCAACGTTTCTGATTGCAGATAGATCTCCTGCAGCTTGGACTCCAAAAAGGACAGGCACTGCAATAACAAACAAAATTGTGAATATGTTTAGCCAAAAAGTTGGTTATTAACTCACCTCATAGGCGGGTATGCCGCCGACGTGCATGGCCTGCACAGTTTCGAGCATGCTGGACACCAGCTGGGACATGCCCACCGGTGAGCTCTGGCCGCCGGCATAGGGAAACTGCTGTGCCTGCGATGAGATTAGGCGCACATCCCACTTATCCATGTCCGCCACAATGGCGATATTCTCCGCCGGCTGTGAAATGAGCGAGGCGGAACGTGCGGCCAGCGCCAAATCCTCGCGCAGGTTCATCTCCCACTTGTAGGGCGGTGCACAGGTGCCCTGAAACCAAAACCAAAGAGATAAAGAATTAGTTGCTGTTGAGCACTTGATTAGCTTGGGAGTACCCACCTGGAGCACCATATCGGAGACGTAGTGATCGCTGACGCTGAGCAGCAGCGATGGAATGAAGCCGGCACGCAGCTGATCGCCGGGCGGCTCGTCCTCCTGCGGCAGCTCCTTGATGCCCGGCACGGGCAGCTTGAGCATCTGCTGGGCCTCGTTGACAGCCGCACACTTGGCGGCCACCGAGGAGACGGAGCTGCGCTGCGAGGGCACCCGCTTGCTCTGCTGGCGACGCGTATAGCCGGGCGTGCTCGCCGGCTCCGGCATCGATTTCAACGTATCAATCGAGGCCGCCGAGTTGACCGGCCGCAGGGCGCTGGAGCTGTTGCTGTTGTTGCTCTCGTTGTAGCAGTGCACCTCGTCCGTCTCGAACTCCAGCTCGGTGGCGTTGGAGGGCGTCTGGTAGGTGGCGCTGCCGTTGAGGGTTCCTCCGCTGTTGCACACAATGCACCGATTGCTGCTGCTCGACAGGATCGAGCTGCTGCTGGCGGCCAGCTCCGCCTGCTGCTGTTGCTGCAGCTGCTGTTGGTGCTGGTTGAGGGTGACGCTGCTGTCGCTCGCCTTGAGCGTCTCGCTGGCCTCCAGCTTGCTGGCCTTGTCCATCAGCAGATCGTAGTTGGACATGAGCAGGTTCTTGCTCTTCATGTAGTTGGTGGCGATCTGGGGATATTGCTCAAAGTTGAACTTCATGCCCGAGTGCTTCTTGTTGGCCAAGCTGGCGTCGTGGGTGCGCTGGTGCAGGGCGCACAGCATCGCCGGCTTGGCATCGTCGGTGAGATCCTCGTTGCTCTTCTTGAGATTGATCAGCGGCTCGTTGTCGCCCAGCACGAAAACAACTCCGTTCCCGTTTCCATTTTCGTTCCCGCTCCCGTTCCCGTTCCCATTCCCATTTCCGTTGTCCGCCGCAGTCTGGCGGGAAATGCCGTGCTCCCTTTCGATGAGCTTCTGGCAGAGATCAAAGTGGATTTGCTCCTCGAGACTGACGTTCTCCTTAATGGGCTCAATGCCCCACGTCATGCGATCGCTCTTGCCCATGCTGTTCTGGGTGATCAGGTACGAGAGCGACAGATGCGAGACGCGTCTCTCCTGGCCCATCGACTCCTCCGGCTCGTTGGCGGCGGGCAGCGTGCCGCTCTCCACGGAGTAGCTGCTGCAGCGGCGCTCCAGCTTGCGGTTCATGATCTTCACGCCCTGCTGCAACTTGGCCAGATCGCTGAGGCTGAGCCCCTCCTTCACGCCCGTCGTGGGTACAATGTTCCAAAAGAAATTCTTTTTGCTGGGCATCGCCGGCTTCGGATTCGGTTCGAACTCTGCTGGCGTTTTGCCCTCATCGAAGTCGAGGGCTTCGATGGCGCCGTCATCGATGCTGCCGCCGCCGGTGCCCACGGAGCTGGCATTGGAGTCCTCCTCCATGCACATCTCCACGTTCTCCGGCGTGGTCACCGTCAGGCGAATGCGCCCATCCTTGCCGGTGCGCAGGAATTGCTGGGCCTGGCGGGCGAGCAGCGTCTTCTTCTCGATGCCCGTGTCCATGAGGTAGTTGCCAATGCGCAGCTCCTGCTGCACAAAGTGCGAGTCCCGGAACGCCAGCACCGTGGGTATCTCGTTCTTCTTGAGCGTGCCAATGTACTGGGCATCCTCCTCCGCCTGCTGCTGCAGCAGCAGCTCATCGCTCAGCTCCTCCTCGTCGCCGTTGGCCAGCTCGTCCTGCAGCTGCTGCTGCTGCAGCTGCAGATCCGCATCATCCACGATCGCATTCAGGTTCTGCTTGCAGGTGGTGGTCCGGCTGAGACCGACGCAGGGCGAGACGACGCCACGTCGCCGCATGGTGGGCGGACTCTTGAACCGCTCCTGGCCACTCTGGCTGGCCACGAGATCGTTGATCAGCTGCCTGTTGAAATCCTCCCGCTTGGCGGCGCGTCGCACCTCGCTGCACCTTATGAAATAGGTGAGCACATTGAGCAGCTTCTCCACCCACATCTTCTCCGAGCCGTAGATGATGGTGCGCGCCAGCTTAGGCGGCATCCCGATGGCCCCATAGAGATCCCCCAGCTGCGCCCAGAGCGCATTATACGGATGCTTCTGCGAGACCTGCAACAGCTTGGCGCGTCGCTCAATCGCCGCCGAGGAGGCGGAGGCCGTCGAACGACGCGAGCTGGAACTGTTGAACGCCGAGACGGTGGCCACCCAGCCCAGATGGTAGGTGAGTATGCCCGTCAACATGGTGCTGATGAAGCTGGCAAAGATTCAAGATTAGACAGCTGCCAATGTTGGTTTTCAACCTTTTTGACTTACAAATTGGAGTCTTTGGTGTCGGCAAAGGAGAGCAGGTCGCACAGCTCCTTGATGAAGCGCTCGGCGACCGTCTTGGAGTACTTGCTGCCGCTGGTGGTGATGCTCAGCCAAACGGGCGTCTTGATGCGCGGCGCCGTAAACAGATCACTGAACCATTGCTGCGTGTCCTGCCAAGCCTGGAACATGATCTGTGAGCGAAGAAGTTGCAATTAGTTTTAAAATCATCAAGATTATTGAATATGCTTTTATTTTATAAATTATAAATAAGCTAACATAGTTGATAACGGTTGTCATTATTATTATTTTTGAAAAATATAGATAGGTAGATAGAATATAGAGATAGCGTTGAGCATGTTATCGATATGACACGCCCATAGTGGGCGTACCAAAACAATTCTTGTGTGATCTTTAGAGTAGATTATCAGTAAGCTGTCTGCATAAATTTGACGCATCTGGCTTTAAAATTAGCCGAGTTATAAAGGTTTACGCTGAACAACTCACACCTTATCTAAAACATTTTATCTATACAGGCGGACATTGCACGAACCGAATATACTCGATTGATTTATTGAAAGAGTATACAAATCAAAAATGTAATTTGAACAGTTAAAAATGCAGTCTGCTCTGTTGATCATCAATCAGTCAATCAATCAATCAATCATATTTACCTGCAGAAAGTTCTTGTGATTGATGTAGGCGTGCTCGGTGCTCGCCCGCAGGCGACTCAGCATCGATTCCAAAAGCGCGATGTGCTCGCTGCAGAAGAGTTCCATCTCCTCCTCGAAGGACTCGCTCATCGTGATGCAGACGGCCAGGCCGAGCTTGGGCCGGCGGCGCAGGTTCGCCTGGCGGCGTCCCATCTCCGGATTGCTGCGCGACTCGTTCGCACAGTAGCTGGCCCGCCTGTACTGGGGTGGCGCCATGCCGCCGCCCTCGCTGCCCCCGGTGGCGTTGGCGGTGCCACCAATGCCGGGAGCAGCAGTGCCTCCATTTGGTTGGGCGGTCGCAGCATATTTGTCGCTGAGGAAGCCGATGAAGTCGTTCTTGGAATGCTCGTACTCGAAGGAGGTGCGCAGATTGCGCGAGATTCGGCGCTGGAGGCAGCCGTCGCTGGCGAACTCGTCCAGTTGGGGGGAGCTGGCGTAGAAGGCCCAATCGTCCAGGCTGAGCTTGCGCATGGCGTCCGACTGGTCGGAGAGGACGCTGCCGAAGCTGCTGCGCGTGGAATACTGATACGACCACTGATCCCCGCTGGAATAGGCGCCGCCGGTGCCGCTTCCACTCCCACTCCCACTCCCGCTAGCGCTCGCCGAGTAGCCGGAGTCGGTGGCGTTGCTGTACGTGGAGGAGAAGCGCGGTCCGCTGTCCGCAATCGACAGAGATTGCTGATCGAGGGAGGGCGGTGCCGTGGGCACGTCCAGCGGCGGCGTCAGGCTGAGATGCCGACTGACGCTGACGCTGAAGGGCATCGAGAACGAGTTCATCGAGAGCCCGTCCATCGAGCCGTGCTCGCTGCAAATGGAGCTGCGCGGCGTCAGGCTGCTCGTCGAGAGCGTCGAATACGGCGAATGGCCGCCGCCGCCGGCAGCTGAAGCCGTGCCGGAAATGCCGTTGCCCGTCGGAGTCAGATACACCTGGGAGCAGAGGATGCGCGCCGGCTGCTGCAGCCAGTGCACCTTGAGCGCCGTGCCGCAAAAGGACATCGCCAGGGAGCCAAAGACCATCTCCCCAATGGGCGTAATGTCCGCGCCCGTCGGACGATTGTGCTGCAAAGTGAAGTTAAAAGATTAGCTAATTGAATTGGATGCTGATTTCTGGGTAAGCTCACCTTGTAGCCATATTCGGGACACACTTCGATCAGGTTGCTGTTGCCGCCGCTGTTGTTGCTGCCTCCATTGTTGTTGTTGTTGTTGTTGGAATGTGCCTTGGACTGGATTTTACCATTTTGGAGCGAGGTGTATTTGTCGTTCTTGAGGAACTTGCCAATGCTGCGCGAGGAGCCCCCCTTGGGATCCTTGAGCGTCACCTTCTGCAGCGCATGCGAGTCGAAAAGGAGACGCCTCCCGTGACTGTCGTCCTCCCTGTAAAGCAGCACGCGCACCTGGCTGGCATCGAAAGGGAATTGGCTGGAAAAATTGGAGAGAAGGGAAAAGAGAAATAAGTGAGAGCGAGTGGAACACCCACAAATTCCATGACTATAGGCGTCACGTCGGAATGGCATTGGGGATGGGATTGGGGTGAATGCATCTCGTTGAGTTCATTTAAAAAATGCGAATAAACGAATATTTGCTGGCTCACATGCATTTGTGAAATCAACTCAATTTGATTATATACTAGTTACAAATATAAGAACGTGCCCAAAGCACGACTACAAGATACCCTATACTTTTAGCTATGAAGTAAGCTGACTGGTTAAGCTAAACTCAATTTTATTCTGAAATCAATTTTGACATTTTTTCTAGTAATTTTTTAGCTTAACAACTTAAGCTGTAAATATGTTCAAAAAAAGAAAACATTATCTTGACAATTGTTAATCAACAAATAAAATAAATATAATTTCTTGTGCATTAAACACAATTATTTTAATTGATTAAATTAATTAATTAATACAATTTTGTACATTTTAATCTTTCAGTTAAACAGACAAGGCTTAATCGAATATGTTGTTGATCAAGAATATTTATATCAATCAAAAAATAAATAAATAAATAATTAAAATAATAAATTAATTATAAAAATTATTAATTATAAATTATGATGGTCTTAGAAAGAAATATCCTTGTTTAAAATATAAATTTGTTTTTATATATATTTGTATTCTTAAATTAGATTTCACTTAATTTTTCATAGAGATGACTTTTTCAATCTAACTTAACTTAAAATCTTGAAAATATAAAAAACAATGTTTAGTTTTAAAACCGAATACAAAGATGTACTTTGAATGGGTATATAATTTTTTTTTATATATTTATAAGCCATGTTTTTGCTCAAAGCCATCATCATGTGATTTGATAGCTGCGAACCGTGACTCAAAGTCAACAATTGCTCATCTCCAAAACAAGACTCAATTACAAAGTCTCGCTGTCTCGGAGTCTGTCTCTGTCTCTGTCGCAGTCTCTGTTTCTCTGTCTCTGACGACTTTTGTAGAACATCTCTCTGCTCTACTCATTGTCGAGTGGGTCATTTGGATAAACGGTGTTCGCTTTATAAATAGAATTCAGAATTCATTCGGCACGTGACGATTAGTCATGAGAAACCGAACGCCGCACCTGTTTCACAAATTTTTTTGATGGTTGCCAACAAAAGTTTTTTATACGATGCTACCGACGATAAAATCGATTCCCATCGGCATTATCGGTTATTACTGGGCTGACTTGCGAAATTGTGAGTTCGAACTTTTGGGGGTGGTTAAGATTTGGGCCATTAGTTCGTCACATCCACTTGAACTGAATTATAGAGTGTCGCAGATTTGGGGCTAATTTATTTTTAGTGGGTTTATAAATGGCTTGTCTAACAATAAGTAGCGCTAAATTGAAAATACGCCAACTGCCTAAATTAGCGCTATAATTAACGAATATATATTTGTTTTTGTTACTTTTTTTTATGAACTGTGTCTGTGTGTGTGAGGGGGTGTAGCGTGGGGGGAACGTGTTTTATTGCTTAATTTTGTTTTATGCCACCGCGATAAGATGGGGGAATTTTCTCTCTGTGTGTGTGTGTTTACGCACAACCACACACACATGTATAGATTAGTTAGTGGGCCCGACTGGATCACGAGTGTGCCAGCTCCACACACACACACACACACACTCGGACACACACACACATGTTGGTCGGTCTGTTTGTACTTAACAGACTTAACAGGTTTTTATTAACTAGAGTCCGGCTATTTGAGAATCGAGGCCAGACCTGGCCTAACCAAAGGGTTCTTACCAATACTTGAACGGGGCCGTATGCATGCGGATGCGGATTGTTAACGGTGGACGGACACTATAACTGTTAACTGTAATAGGCTTCTAATTGCATTTGCAGTCGCAAGATACAAAAACAAAAACAAAAATTGTCAGCTCGCGACACGCTGGAAAAAACAATCTTTATGGCCGCGATGCTAGACGCTAAATGAAGTTCAAGGCGTTACGAATCGTAACGGAATCGGAATCGCAATCGGATCGCATCGGATCGTCCCGGTGTCGACTAAATAATAAACGACGATAAACAAACGTATGTACATATAAATAAATTTATATATACATATGTATATGAGTGGCATTACGAACAAGTACTCGCATGATCGATATATGTACACATATCTAAAATATATATGTGTATATATATTTATGCAGATAGCCGACGACTGCTGCCGCAAGTTGGGGCACAAAACTCGGGTGGCGGGTGGCGGGGGCACCAATTGAGGAACGCGCGCGCTCACATGATTCCCGTCCAGCACCGACGGAGCATCACATGTGCCCACTGTCTCTTGTCCGAGTGTCAGAAGAGTGATGTGTTAATATATATATATGTATATAAGTTCAAAATTATATAAACAAATCAACAACAAATTTTAGCTGGCATTCATGATGGATTAATATGCTGTTAGAACTTGCACCTGATCGGACTAGACTAAAGTCTAACGGCTTTGAGTGATTAAGGACCTGCCACTCCTCACCTGCTGACACCTGGCGCCTGTCAACTGACTTCGCTCAAAATTGAACAGAGATCAATGAGAACAAATAATTATCGTATGTTCGCTAAATTAGGTTTTTTTTATTACTTATCAGCAGGGTCTACGTACTTTCATTCAGTTTTATTTTTATTTCAAACTTTACGCTCAATTTCTTTTTATTTAGTTTCTTATGAGCATTTAGATATTTATAGTTGTTTGAAAATGTGATATTATTTATATCAATTTCTTTTTTATAAAGAGTTCATAAATAATTTTCTATACATAGCATAATTTAATTTGTATAATTTATAATATTTTTTTTTTAATAGAAATATATAGTCTTTGCTTTTAAATTTACTTATAGCATGTTTATAATTCTTATTATAGTTATAAATTTCAAAATAATCATAAATTGTATAATGTTTTCTAAGAAACATTATGCATATCTTATTATTCATCATATTATGCATCCCTATATTAATCCATTAATCTAAAAAATATTTTCTAAAATGTATGAAATGAAGAAAGCCCTCATAAAAAAATCTCTCTTCCATCCATGATTTATTGCAAACGTAGGCGATTTATTATCTGGTTTATTCTAGTTTTAAGTCGTAAATACTCAAGTTTAGATTATTTCACAGAAATTGTCACCTGATTAGTAATCGTGGACACATTGTGAAATTTAAAAGTGCACTAAAATTGTTTCATATAGATTTTAGATATAGCTGAGAAACAAAAAAAATCCCTAATAAATTTTGCACAGTAATTCTGGCTGGTTATTTTCAGGGTTGTCAAGTGCACAAGTTTTCGGCCTTGCAATGGGGCAATCAAACACAGATTGCACAGATTGTCTGTCTGACTGGACTGATATACACAAGGGTATCTTTTGGTTCGGTCTTGCATGCATTCAGAGCATTTTGCGCACTCTCCTCCTGATTTCCCGCTCGCGCTGTTCGTGTCATGTGCTGTTGTTGCTGCGAGTTGCTGCGGGTTGCTGCTGCTGCCTGTGTTCATGCTGTGATCTTGCTTTGTGGCTCTTGGCATACGCTTAGATCACATGCTTTTTTTCAGCTACGCAAGCAAAACAAAAAGCGAGCAATAATAAAAATAAAAAAAATACTAAGCAAATACATTGAAAGAAATACATTAACTCATATGCATACATAAATAAATATATACATATATGTGTTCAAATATATATTTATGGAGAGCTACTCTGGGCCAGTGGCCACTTGAGGAGATTGCGCTCTGCCGCCGCGCCGTCGTCTGCCTCTTTGGGCCAAGGCAATGGGGCAGTTCAACAATAATTTTGATTGATATGATGTTGCTTATCAGCAAGTACTTGAATTATGTATTGTATTTGGATTTACTACGAATTGAGCAATTATATATACATACATATATGAGGATATACAATTATATATGCAGATATATAATATATATAGAGGCAATTGGTGGCCATAATCAAATCAAGCGGCAACATCTGTTAATCACATTACACTCTCTTTGTCTGTATGTGCGAGTGTGTGTGTGAGTGTGTGTGTGTGAAAGAGAGCGTGCAAATAAAAACAGATTTCCAAAGCGACAACAACAACAACCAGTTGCTCCATACAACAAGTCACATGACCAAACCAACCAACGATGGCGACGATGGCGTCGCTGCCAACGCCAACAACAACGAGCGACAATGAAAATGACAACAAGCTGCTGCCGGCACAAAGGCGCAAAAGTCGACAGCGACGCCGACAGCGACGTCGGCGTCAACAGTTTGGTATATTTTGTTTTATACCCATTGAAATGTATTAATAAAATAAAAAGGGTATAATGTTTATTTATGAAATAGGCAGAATACAAATTCGAAGGCTGAACTATTTAAGTTATTTGGCAATTTTTAATGTAAAGTTTTTTCTAATGAGCTACAGTTTTTAGTAAAGTCAAACTATAAATTCCTTTTTATTTATAAATTTATATTTCCTGTTTTTCACATTTGTGCTGGAATATTTTCAATTATTACATTTAATGACCGCGTACAGGGTAGCTTGTAATCGAGTGTTTACGACAAGAGCACCTGTTTTTTGTTATTTCCTATTTTTTCTTTTGTTTTTTTTTTGTGCAATATAATAAATTCCCTATCATTATCATGAGATGCAAGCACATTATACCTCAGGTATACTCACATGTGTAACTCAAGAATTAACAAATACATATACATATGTTTATATTTGTATATATATATATATATATATGAAGATAAAGCTGACCTTCACCCCCGCCGGCACAGCCCATTGAAGTGCGCAAATAATCGAATGTCAAGTTCAAAGCAAATTGGCAAAAGGCTTTGTTGTAGTAGTTGTTGTTGTTGCTGCTGTTGTTGTCGGTAATTGCCAACGTTGTCATGTCCACATGCAGAGCGGGCCTGGTAATAGCCGCAATAACACGAGAAATGTATCTGGCAAACAAATGTGCAAATGACGACGACGGCGACGACGACGACGTCGACTGATTGCCAAGTGACACTTGAAGCAGAGCAAATAAATACACAAAAAATCAACACAAACAATGAATGGAACAAACACACACACACACATACAGAAACACGCGCCACTCAATCGATCAATGAATAATATCTAAACTAAAATCGAACCACAAAATAAAAATAAAAAACAGGCAACATCATCGAACAAGAGCGAGAAACGCGAACCAGAAGCGTCAAACCGAAAACCAGAAACCAGTTAGGCAAACAATCAGAGGGGTGGTGTAGAGGTGGGGTTGGGTTTGCCTCTTTACCTTTGATCATGTGACGTTGGATTAGTGTACAGAATGGGTCAAGATGCCAGCGGTGAAACATGAAAAAGAAATAAACATAAATGACGAAACTAAACAAATTGTATGAATAATGGTTAATGCACTCGTTAACAAAAAAAGAGTGCTGAAAAGCGGCAAAAGTCAATTGATCGTGACTAAATACACATATATCCCAAGACTGGCATATATCGGACAAGTACAAGTACAAATATAATTTATAAGCTAAGCAAATATTCTTTTATTGTATTGCATTGTATATAAAATAAGGTAAACTTTCATTAACAGCTGTTAAGTTAATGTTATGTTAATAACAATAGCACATTTGTATATATGTTAACATTAAAACATATAAAAAAAGTCTTAGAAATATATTAAAATATATATCTAACATAGCAAATGTGCGCTTTCATTAACAGCTTTTAAGCAAAAACTATATAATGTTAAGTACATTTATGTAAAAATGCAACTAGTCTGGTTATTGAACAGAAATCATTTCCAAACAGTTTTTAAAAACTTAATTTATAAATAAAAAGAATTGCTTTGTTACCTTAATAGTACAACATTTACATTAAATACCAAATAATGTATTTAAATAATTAACATGAAAAACATGTTTTCAAGAACCCACACTTCCTATTCATTCTCTTTTTTTATTAAAATAATTAGATATTTTGTATGCTTAGCTTGACGTTAATTAAGTAATATAATATATATCAAAACACACAAGAATCGAGGCTATATCAGCTTATCCCAAGGGTAAAGTAACTGCTTAAATAACCAGTAAGAAATCGCTCTAGAATTTCCTATCAATTGCAGTTATAACTATTTATCAGACAGACAAATTCCTTGAAGTTGCGTTGAACAAGAATTTCAAAAAAAAATCTAAAACTATGTGTAAACAGATGGAATTGATTGCTTGAATGATTTATATATGGCACAGATATCCGTGTCTAAACAAAAGTCCAACTTGACGTGCAAGGAGCTTAGCAGCTTTATTTACAGCTGACAGCAGCACTTTCTACTTTTTGGGCATTATGTCTAATTTGACGTTGAAAAGCAAAAGCAATTTTGCTAACTGATAATTACGAGCGCCGACGACAACGACGACGACAGCAGACAACGCAGCGCGTTTAGCTATCAGACCATAATAAAAATAACAATAATAAAAACAATGACAATAACAACAAAGACAACAACAACAACAATAGCAGCAATAGCGACGACTCACTCATATGACTTGGCAGACCACGAGACTTCACACATGAAGCCACAGTGGCAAAATCGACAACGTTGGCATTTAAATGTGAATGTACCCTGTTAAGTGCAGTAAGCTAAAGAAGGGTGTCTCGATTATAAATAACGACTAAAACTTAATAGAATTACCATTAAGCTGAAATATAAGAGCTTGACTTGTTAAATGTGACTAGTAAAATTATAAAAGAGCTTTTAAAGAGCTTTAAGCAGCTTTGAAGAGTTTTTTCAGATATTAATACTTTCAAGAGCTTTCAGCTGGTTGCCTATGAATTAATATGCTTAGTATTAGTTTAATGATACTCACGAGCTTTTATAAGCTTCAAGCAGCTTTGAAATACATTTAAAAACCTTGGCAAATAAATCAACTTGAACCTTTTAAAGAGCTTAATGCCTACAAATTATACCCAAATTACCTACCGGAGATATTATTATAGTCTACAACATTTATTAGTTATTGTGTACTTAAGGCTAGACTGAGAGACACACACACAGACAGACAGACAGACGTGTGCGCAGTGCCATTAAAACCGCATATGCCCACTGATAATATGACCAGGGTGATTGTTTGCACTAAGACACGAGGCTGCTGCGACGCAAATATTGTCTCAAGGTGCACAAAATTAAAATAAGAAAAAAATAAAGAAAAAAAATAAAATAAAAAAACACAAACAAATATACAGTGTCAAAAAATTATGACATGTGGTCAAAAGGTCCGGCAACGAGCAGACAGACAGATGGGCGCCCGGCGGCATATTAGATGATCTCATAATGGGCCATGTAAATCACGATGGTTATACCACATAAGCGGGGGGGATTACGTACGCATTTATAGGCCAGAATTGAAGCGCTAATGATTGATGTCTGTTTATATGTTTATATATACATATATACATATATTTATTTAAACAATTCGCGCACACTTATCAACTCTAATGAATTTCCAATTTACAATCAATTTTGGCACAACAAAAAGTGATCGCAACCAAATTATTTATAACATTTGCCGATTGATTTATTCATGTGTGAAAAGGAGACGCAATCGCAGAATTTGATTAGCAATCAAATAAATAGACAATTTCACACGATCCCCCCAATACCATCTATGCAGACAATATAATGAATACGACTATTTGTTTGGCATAAAGTTTCCACAATCGAGTGCTAATTGGAACATAGACATCCCAGCTATATAGAGACATATATCTATCTTAGCCACGTGCTTGGCCATCTGATTCGTGTGAAAGTTGGCGACTCACCGTCCAAACACTAAAAATCCCACAAGCGAAATATAAAATAAATAAATAGTGAACATGTATAAAAATGGATTGGAAATTATTAACCACGTGCTAATAACTGCGCACATATATATCTCAGTGTCTGTTTGTGTGCATCAAATGTGTGTGGGCAATATGGGTTAGGGAATTTCGCACAGTTTTTTTTCTTTCATTTTTTTCAATATTTATAATTTTTTGCACATTTAAATTTCACATATTGAATGCGAGTTTTGTTAGTCATGTGACCAGCTGGCTAGCAAATGTCTAAATATGGACACGACTTGGCCATGATTCAGTGTGTGTGTGTGTGTGTGTGTGTGTAAGGGGAGCGGCCTCATGACTGACATTTGCCAGCTAAGTAAATACACAGTTATAGCCAAGATTTTGATTATGATTATAATGACGACTGCACACTTATTATAGTGCTGTTGTTACTTTTTTTGTTGGTAATAGATAAAAAAAATAGGTGATAAAAAAACAGAAGAGTATTTTCTAAGGAATTTAGTCGCAAGCCAAATGGAAATGAACGATAACAAATATACAGACACACACACACCCCCACATAAATATAGTAGTAATGGAAATTTACCCAGCCGTGTCGTCCAAATAAACAATTTATAAAATTAACTTAAACTGTCAGCAAAGCAAACACAATTTTATATATATATAATAAATAGGTTTACAGCGCCCAAAACCTGACCTAGCGCAATGTTAACATGCCAAACAGCGCCCCGCCCAACCACCCACCGCCCACAACAAAACAACAACAGTTCCCATTGAGTTTAACTGCCAACAATTTGAAGTTTACATTTAGCAAAGTGCAAAAACCCCGCATTTAATTAGCAGAGTAAAAAACTTATCACGTGATGCGAGAGCGGCAACAACTGAGATACTCAGAGAACTGAGAACAAACTGAAATGGCCATAAATACATGCATACAGAAACATATGAAAGTATATATTTTATATGTGTGCGATTTTCGCCACGAATTGGCCAATATACACTTGAAGGTGCCAAAAAGCAAATGATATATATGCTATATTTCAAGCCTTATCGGGCATTCAAACGTAACGTAATGTTCAGTGGGGGTGTGACTGCCCAGCTTACGCCCTAAGCCCCTCATACCTATACAGTAAAATATATATGTATTTATGTTGATCGTGCTAATCGATTTAACAAAAGCAAGAAAAAAAGCTGCGCAAACGATTCGCGCACGTTGTGAACTGAATGGGGAAATGCAAATTGAAAATGAACAATTGAAATGGCTGTTATTATTATTATTGTTGTTGATCTTCTTCTTCTTTTTGTTGTTGTTGTCACACATGCACACACACACACATACAATCAATGAGCAAACAAACAACAAACAAACAAAGCGGCTCCGCAATCAGAACAATTGATGGCGAGTGCAAGCGTCAAAAATCAACATTCACACATGCACTCTTAAGTAAATAAACAGTAATAAATAATAATTAAATGAATTAACAGCAAAAACAACAATTGCGCTTTGCACTGTGCGACAGCACAGCGAACACTTGATACCCTAACAAGCCAAACATATTTTATTAAATTATGTCTAAGCACAAATCAAAGCTCCAAAATAAATGTTTTTATTTCAAATATGTTCCGCTGCATACGCACTCATATATATTCACACACACACATATACGCGTCGCCCAGTAGTAGCAAAGCCAACAACAAAATGTGTATGACATAATAATCACGAGAGCAGGCAACGACTGCGAACGCCGATTAGCAAGTCATGTGATTCGTTTTTATTTACATTTGCGCCGACAACACATACATACACACGAATACATGCAGACGCCCCAACAGCACCCCACCGACGCGTTGCTGATCGGCAAGCTGATGGGGAGAGCGCGAGAGTGCGCCCACAAACGATACGAAACTAGCAAGCAAACGAGTCCGAACGCCAATAACAAGAGCATGAGGCGAAAATAGTAGTGCGAATGGAGAGTGGGAGCGGGAACGGGAGAGCAGCAGCAGCTGCAGCAGCGCAGCCACGAGCTAGTAATAATGTTGTTGGTTGGGGGCACACCTTTGATTTGCACTTTGACTTCCAACACCAGAGCAACAAATATCACACACACATAGAGAGAGAGAGATGGACAACGCAGCATTGCATTTTGGCGTACGTGACGAACTTTTTTAGCATTCGGCAAATGTTTGTTGGGTTATTGTCCCCGTTTACGTTCGCCAATTTGCGTACGAGACTGAAAGAGGAAGAGATAAAGAGCGCCGCGAATTGACAGTGACAAAGGCTAGGCAAATCCAATGGAAATGCTTTCATTCCAATACTTGTGCATGGGTATTTTATTTTCCTCTTTCTCTATTCTTTTTAATTTTGCGCACAAGCTGGTTGCATGTGCAGCTGCTGCTTAATGTTCATGAGGGTTGTGTGTAGTCCTTTGTTTTCACCGTCCTTTTGACGGGCGACTTAATGCCAGGTGTTGGGCATTACTAACTGACATTAGAGATGGGCGCGTGTTAGGTGTAACTACATGTTCTCACGACTCGCACGAGACACGTGCTGATCTCGAACAACTAAACTTAAGTTTATATTTACATATGTTGTTTGTGTGTATCGGCAAACACTTACCTTAGATAATTTCTGGACGTTTGCGTTGTTTTTGCCGACGACGAACTATTATTGTTGCCGGCAGAGGCGTGTGTACGTGATGCCGCCTCCGCTACCGTTGTTTGGCCATAATTTAGCGTTGTTTGTGTCGTTGTCGTTGTTGTTGTTGTTGCGTTTGTTTGGGGCGCAGCGAACTGCGCTGCCGCTGCCGTTGGCGGTGGCGTCGCTTGCGTGGGTGTTGCTGGTACCGACGGAAAGAACAGTTTATTCAACAAGGCCATAATAATATACAACTGGCGCAATCGCAATCATTTATTAAACACATCTGGCCAGCCAACAACAAATTATTGCAATTCACTTGAAACAATTGCTTTGCTTTTTGCTTTTGCTTTTCCGTTTTCCTTTGGTTTTGCAGCAATTGTTGTTGCTGTTGTACATGTGTCTCGTGGGTGGAGAGCAACTGCCGTTGCAACTGCCGTTATTCGTCTAACACGCGCGTTGCCCTCGTCTCGACGCATCAACACACAAAAGCTTTACACAATTGAACTTTCGCTTTGCACTTTTCTTTTTATTTACATTTACTTATATGCGCGCATTTACACACTTACACACACGAATGCTGCTTGCTCTTTTTGGCAAATGATCTCTTCCTGTCTTAGCCAAAATATACACACACTCGCTGTTCTTTTGATTGAATTATTTTTTATTTGTTTTGCTATTTTTGTGTTTATTTGCCGACGTATTTTGCACGACTATCGTCACAATTAGGCACAGAGGGGTTGCCAATTTCACAAGCACCCTATATATGCATACATATATTCTGCATTTATTTTCTCGCACTTTTTTAATCAAAATAATTGACGATTTTGCGCGTCCACACACAAACACACACGCGTCTGTCGCAAATCTGTTGTGTATTCACCGTTTTTACATATAATTCAAATATTGCTTTAAAAAAACACACAAATTAAATATACGTATGAGCTTTGTTTCTTAAAACATTTTATTTTTCATTTCATGCGCAGCCCAAACGCTTGCATGCTACTCCGACGACAAGACAACAACAAATGTTATTCTTCTTGAATGTTAGCACCTTAACATGAACCACCGCGTCTTCTTCTCATGTTGTTATACACACACTTAAAAGGCTCATGTTATTACTCAAATGAACTGCTGCTGCTCAAATGAACTACTAGCTCACTGGTAAGTCTTACATTTTATGTGATTTTTATAATCGGAAAGTTATCGATATAATTTTATTATTGTCTGTTAATTCAAATGTTCATTTTCTACGAATTTCGTAAATGACTCAGAAGGTAATTAATTTGATTCTAACATTTCGAGTTTTTCCTCAAAAAATTGTCCAACTTTATGATTTAATAATTTTTAATTGTTGAACTTTATTTGTTGACTTACATATACATACTTCAAAAAATGTTTAGCCCACATACATGCGAGGGAAAAGTGGGAAATTGATTTTAAATATATGCTGCTGAATTTAGTTTTTCTTTTTCTATTTGTCTCGTTTCTTTATCATTTATATCGAACCGAACATAAGTAAAAAGAAGAAAACGATTTTAATCTTAAACGTTAGCGCTAAGTATTCGTAATTCCTTCAACCGCTGTATAGGAATACCGGTAGCATATATAATTATAATTGAAAGTGTTTACGTTTGTCGCAATAACTATACGAGATTTTGATATCAAATAGAAATAAATGTAGCGACTTTGAGCCGCTCCATAAATAGAGAGAAGCTTACATTATAAAGTTTTAATGTTTTATACTTTCGTTAAACTGGTTGGTTGCTTGCGTGCGTATTTCTTTATAGTATGCGTGTGTGTGTTTGTATGTGTGTGTGTGTGTGTAGCGTGAGAGTGAAAATATGCTCGCCAACTATTCCTTGCATGTGGAAGTGTCCATGGGACTGGCCGGCTGTATAAACGCCGTGGCCGCACCACTTGGCTGGTTGGTGGGCGTAAAAGCCGAAAGCGACGAGTTGCTGCTGCTGTTGATCAAATTGCCGCTGGACGAATTGTTCATCAGATTGGACGACAAGGACGAAGCGCTGCTGGATGTGCCTGTTAGCTGGTTGTTCAACGACAATATGCCGCCGGCAACAAATGTGCCCGCACCGCCGACGGCATTATGCGACGCACCCTGCTGCGGCAGACCCGCACCCAAGCTCAGACGTTCGCTGCTTAGATTCGATAGAAAGCTGCCCATACCACCGCCGGTACCAGGTCCAGCAGCAGCACTGCCACCATAGATGGCAGCGGAGCCAGTGGCCAGCAAGGGATTTGTAGTGGTTAGCACATTTGGTGCGGAAGTATTCAGGCCCAGCATGGGCGTAGGCAGTGCTGGTTTGATGAAGCGCTCACTGGCGCGACGATTCTGTAAGGTTTAAAAACAATTAATTTCATTTAGAAAGATTTGAATGCATCTCACTGGACGTACCACAAGTTGCCCGCAGGCATAGCAACGATTCTGTCCCGCCGTGCCGGGACTGAGTGGACGACTGCTTGAAGGACTGTGCGAAACGGGACTGCTAATGGTGCGCTGACGCTGAGCATTCACGGCGGCGGCGGCGTTCGAGCCGCCCGCAATTAGATTCTCATTGTAAAAGCGCTCCTCGTCCATTTCGAGCGACGATTCCGATTCGGAAAGATGACGGCAGAGAGCCTCGCGTCGCTCCACCTCCTGTTTGAGCTTGCGCTGCAGCCGTGCGTTCTCCTCCCTGATGGACTTCTCCTCCTTTTGGGCGGTAGCGAGATTGGCGCGCAGACGAAACACCTCGGAGCGCAGTGTCTGTATGTGTGCGCTCAGATTGGTGGCGGTGTCGCCGTTGGCATTATTGGTGATATCACGTGGCGTTGTCGGATCAGACACCGGCTGATCAAGTTTGATTTGCAGCGAACGCTTCTCGGTCTCCAGCTTGTCCATGCGCTTCCACAGCTTATTGACCAGAGCCTCCTGTTCCTGTTCGAGTGTGTTCTCCAGCTCGACCATTTCGCGACGCAGCTGCTCAAGATTTGTTTGCTTGTTATCCGTTTCCGCCTGCAGCTTCTCGATTTTGCGCATCAGCTTGTTCACTAGGCACTCCTGCTCCTGTTCGAGCGTCTGCTCCAGCTTGCATTTCTCCTGGCGCAGCTGGTCCAGTTTGCGTGACAAGTCGTTGGTCAGGCACTCCTCCTCGCGCTCATAGTGATGTGCCAGTGTCTCCTTTTCCTTCTTCAGTGCTTGGATTTTCTTCAACAATGTGTTGGATATATATTCCTCCTCCTGCTCCGCCTTGGCTTGCTATTGTTTGATTAAATTGTTTATTGAGGTAAGTTTTATATATTGCAAGTACTCACGATTATGACTGAGGCCTGTTTCAGGAAACGATTCTCCTCCTGCACCACTTTGCATTTTGTCTTGGATGTATCCAGCTCAGCTTTAAGAACTCTGTCCAGAAATAAATTATACACAAATTTAGGGTATTGACTGCAAATATACTTTAGACACTCACTTGTTCTGTTGTGTGAGGGACTCGATGCGCTTTTGTAGCTGCTCCCGTGAAACTGGACTCGGTGGCAGCATTGTGCCGCCATCCAGCGAACTCTCCGACTCACAAGGACTCTCCATAGCTGAAAGAGAAAACGCAAAGAAACGTTAAACAGATGGCAATTAAAATGAATTCTCTTGAATTTCAATTAAAATACAAAAATAATAAGAAAAACTGTGCACTGCAATAACAACAAAGACTGGGACTCTGAACGCTGTTTTTGTTGTTCATTTATTTCTTGTATATGTTTCTTCTTCATCTTGTTGTTGTTGTTGTCGTGAAACAAAGAACCGCGTCCGTGCCATAGAAAATGTTTAACCTTCACTTTTGTGTGCAGTTCACTTGATTTTTTTCCCCCTCTGCTGTGCTTTGATTTTAATTTTGATTTTTTTCTTTTTTGGCTTTTTATGCAATTTCCGAAATCGATAGCAGCACAAGGTCAGCCAGAGTGGCATTGAATGGGATAGACAGACATCTTTACGCTGCAAGCGGCTCCAGGGAAATTGACACTGCCAGCTCCAACCCCCTACAACCCAGTCAGTGCCCCCACCGCACCGAACCCCTCCTCTTGCGATGGCAGCAAAACAGCTGCCGACAAAGACGATGCAGCTTGGCGAGCAGAAGGGGTTTTAACGGGGGGCAGGTTCATTACAATTGCAAAGCACTTTTTTGCATTTGTACATGCCAAACATATACATATATTGGCTTGGTTTTACACAATAATTAACATTTACCTGAACTCGGCCGTCGCTGCTGTTCGGCACCCTATACGACTTTTTTACTACGCGCCGCCTCTGCTACTGCTGCTTCTTGCCAGTGCCAGGGCGAGTACTGAGCTTTTTGTGTGTGTTTCTTGGTTTTTGACAGCGCTCTGTCGCTTTTACTAGGCGTTTGGCGTACAGAGGCGATGTGTGTGCGTGTGCCTGTTACTTGAGCCTATTTAATAGGTTTTCACTTTACAAAAACGCAAAAGCATTTTGCAAGTTTAACTAAAATGAATAATGCGAAAAAATTGCTGCGCGCAGTGTGACCGTTTAGCCTGCAATACGAAAATGCGACAAATGTGCGACCAGAATTTCTTCAAACTGAAATGTCAAAAAAACCCCTAGTTCAGTATTTAAATACCAAACTGTTTGCCGCTAGCACGTGCAAAGAAATTCGTAAACAGTTGCGGAGTTTAATTTCATTTTGTCTCAAATAATGGCCGACGATGCTGGCCAGGACAAGCGCAAGCAGCACCGTGCCCGCCAGTCCGGCGTCAAGGCGGACAAGAAGAAGGTGAAGGCCAAAAAGGACGCCAATCAAAAGGAACCCGAGCTAACTGCCCGCCAACGGAATCCGAAAGCATTTGCCATCAACTCGGCACAGCGTGCGGAACGCAATTTTCGACGCAAAGAGGATCTCACGGCCAAGAAGCAGCACATACCGGTGGTCGATCAGACACCGGATGAGCCGCCGCCCGTGCTGATTGCGATTGTAGGCCCGCCCAAAGTGGGCAAGACGACGCTCATCAACAATCTGATTAAGAGCTTCACGCGCACCAATGTGACGGAGATACGGGGCCCCATCACCATAGTGACCTCGAAGAAGCGCCGCATCACGCTGCTGGAGTGCAACAATGACATCAACTCGATGATCGATGTGGCCAAGTGCGCGGATCTGGTGCTGCTGCTCTGCGACGCCAGCTACGGCTTCGAAATGGAGATCTTTGAGTTTCTCAACATTTGCCAGGTGCACGGCATGCCCAAGATAATGGGCGTTCTGACGCACCTGGACATGATCAAGAACCCGAAGCAGCTGCGCAAGCGCAAAAAGGAGCTGAAGCATCGCTTCTGGACGGAGGTCTACGACGGCGCCAAGCTCTTCTATCTGTCCGGCCTGCTGCACGGCGAATACTTGCGCAACGAGATCAAGAATCTGGGTCGCTTCATATCCGTCATGAAGTTCCGGCCGCTGCAGTGGCGCAGCGCGCACAGCTATCTGCTCGTCGACCGCATGGAGGATGTCACCAACACGGACACGGTGCGCCGCAATCCCAAGTGCGATCGCGAGGTGGTCCTCTATGGGTATGTGCGCGGTGTGCCGCTCAAGCAGGAGCATATGGTGCACATTGCCGGCCTCGGCGATGCCCGCATCGATGAGCTCAGCCTGATACCCGATCCGTGCCCGTTGCCGGGCACCGAGAAGAAGCGCAGTCTGCTGGAGAAGGAGCGTCTGCTGTATGCGCCCATGTCGGGCGTCGGTGGCATCGTCTACGACAAGGATGCCGTCTACATTGAGCTGCAGGGTTCGCACTCGCACAAGGAGAAGACGGCCGAGGCCACGGAACAGGAGGCCCTGGTCACCAAGCTGATCGACAAGAAAACCACCATGGACGAGCAAATGGAACAGCAGGAGTTCCGGCTCTTCTCGAATGCTGCGCCCATCAAATCCAGAGATTTCAAGAGCGACGACGAGGCCGAATCCGAGCAGGAAGACGACGACGCCGCAGACGATTCCGGACTGGATGCAGCCAGCAGTGATGAAGAGCAGCCAGACGAATTTGGCGCCGATGATTGGCGCAACGAGAATAGCGAGGAAGAGGATGAGGACGAGGACGAGCAGATGGACAAGGACAGTGAGAATGCATCCTCTGGCGATGAGGAGTATCAAAGTTTGACCGATGTCAAAGGCACCGAAGATGATGATGATGATGATGAGGATGACGAAGCACGCATCCTGGCCAGCAACATGAGCTGGAAAACCAATCTGGCGCAAAAGGCACGCGATGCCTTCCTGCAACGCCACTCGGAGTCGCGGAATCTGATGCGTCTGGTCTACGGCGTCTACAATCAGAGCGAGCTCACCAGGCAGCAGCAGAAGGAGGAGGAGCAGGAGAACGCCGCCGACTCCGAGGAAGAGCTGGGCGGTCTGTTCCGCGTGGCTACCAAGAAGCAAACCGATATGCAAAAGGACAAGGACATACGCGACAAGGACGAACGCTGCTTCTTTGAGTATCAGAGCGGTAAGTGTGGAAATTCCTCCACTTCAATCTTCTTTATAATGAAATCCTGTTGTAGATGCCTGTCGTGATTGGCTGTCCGATGCGAACAAGGATCTGATCAAGAATTGTTTCGTCACCGGCAAGTGGAAGGCCTCGGAGGATGCTGAGAACCTGCTCAAACTGGACGACATGAGCGATGCGGATAGCGAGGTGTACGGCGACTTTGAGGATCTGGAGACGGGCGAACAGCACAGCGGCAAACCCAAAGCGGATGCCGAGCAAAGCGACGACGAGAAGAAAGCTGCTCCAGCTGCCAGCAAGCGCAAAATGACGCGCGTCGAGGAGGAGAATCTGACCAAAGCCGATCTGATGGCCAAGAAGCTGAAGCTAAAGGCCAAATTCGATGCCGAGTACGACAACAGCGGGGCGAAGGGCGAGGGCGAGGCCGACACCGGTCGGATCACGGGCGATCACGGGTTCTACGAGGACCTCAAGGCGGAGGCGCAGAAGCAAAGCGAGCTGAACAAGAGCGAATTCGCCCACCTGGACAACGAGCTGCGCATCCAAATCGAAGGCTATCGCGCCGGGCTCTATGTGCGCCTGGGTTTCAAGACGATTCCGGCGGAGTTTGTGGAGCATTTCGATGCGAGCTATCCGGTGCTGGTGGGCGCACTCAACATGACCGAGGAGAATGTGGGCTATGTCAATTGCAAGGTGAAGAAGCATCGCTGGTACAAGAAGATCCTCAAGACCGGAGATCCGCTCATCGTTTCGATGGGCTGGCGTCGCTTCCAGACGGTCGCCATTTATGCCAAGGTGGAGGACAACCTGAGGCATCGCTATCTGAAGTATACGCCCAATCATGTGACCTGCAGCATGACCTTCTGGGGTCCGATAACGCCGCAGAATACGGGATTTCTGGCGCTGCAAACGGTGCGCCAGGATCAGGAGGAAATGAAGCGTCTGGGCTTTCGCATAGCCGCCACGGGATGTGTCACCGAACTGGACAAATCGTCGCAGATCATGAAGAAGCTGAAGCTGGTGGGGCATCCCTTCAAGATCTACAAGAACACGGCGTTCATTAAGGACATGTTCAACTCCTCGCTGGAGGTGGCCAAATTCGAGGGCGCCAAAATCAAGACGGTCTCCGGCATTCGGGGCCAAATCAAGAAGGCCCATCACACGCCCGAGGGCTCCTATCGCGCCACCTTCGAGGATAAGATACTGCTCAGCGACATTGTGTTCTGTCGCACCTGGTTCCGCGTGGAGGTGCCACGCTTCTATGCGCCGATCACCTCGCTGCTGCTGCCGCCGGAGCAGAAGAGCCAGTGGCAGGGCATGAAGACGCTCGGCCAGCTGAAGCGGGAGCGTGCCATCCAGAACGAGGCGCAGCCGGACAGCATGTACACGGACATTGTGCGCAAACCGAAGATCTTCCGGCCGCTGGTCATACCCAAGGCACTGCAGCGCGCCCTGCCCTACAAGGATAAGCCCAAGCTGGGACCGGAGAATCCGCGGGAGGCGCTCGAACGCGTGGCCGTCATCAATTCCCCGTACGAGCAGAAGGTGGCCAAAATGATGAAGATGATCGAGACGAACTACAAGGACAAGCGGCATCGCCAACAGAAGGAGACCAAGCAGCGGATGAAACAGTTCCGCGCCCAGAAACGCGCCGACGAAGAGTCCAAAATGAAACGGCAAAAGGAGCTGCGCAAGAAGGTCTCCCGGGCCATCAGCAAGATGCGTGGCAAGAACAATAATAAATAACTAAATTATGTGCATAGATCCTAGAATAAGCAACAAAATACATTTGTACAATTTGAAATGGATAACTTGAGATGGGGAAGCGGATTACTTAAAGGAAATCTTCGGGCATGTTCTCGTTTACTTGCTGCTCAGCGGCGCTGGAACAGGTGCAGCAATCACTGGACACAATGCTGGCGCCATGGGCACGCCATCCATGAGTGCCCAGCACTTGTCCAGTAGCTTGGTGCACTTGCTCCGGCTGGCCGCGCGCACAGAGCTCACACTCACTTTACTCGCAATCAAAATAAAAAATATAACTTAACGCTGCTTAAAATCTAGAAGTGGAAAATAAACGAACGACCGCAACTAATCCTCGTCCTTGTTGTCATCGATGACCTTCAGCGCGGCGAGCAGGGCATGCTTGCGGCTGGCAACCATTTGGCCGCCAGCGGCTCCAGTCGAGATGCTGCTGCGCTTCTTCTTGGCGGCATCGTCGCGCACATTGCTGCTGCCCGAGTTGGGGCGACAGTGTATATCCAAGAAGGTCTCGCGCTCCTTGTAGTCATCAGAGATTAGCTTGCGTATGCCGGACATGTTCTCCTTCATGCTGGGCGCGCGCAAATTCCCCTTTGGCTGCGGGTGTGGAAATTGGTTAAATTAATGCCAGAAAGCTAATGCAGGTTCCATTTACCAAAGCTGCCTTAGTTGGGGGCTTTGGTGATTGTTCGTCGTCCTCGTCATAGTCGTCCTCCTCCTCCATTTCCAGCATCTCGGCCAGCTCGCATTTAGTGTTCAAGTAGGGAGCATAGTCCACCAGGCTAATATCATTTGGGTTCTCCTCCTCATCATCGCTGCCAGCCTCCTCGCGTTCCATTTGCCCGTCATCCCCATCTTCATCTTCGCGCTCCGAATCCTCCTCATAGTCGTACTCCAATGATTTGGCCAGCGCCTCCAACTTATCGTTTCCAGCATCGGCGGCAGCTGCATTCTTGGAAGCGACATCATTCTCCCGGCGCTTGCTGCCCAGGCTGGTGCGGGCATTGCTGTTAATTGTGGAGATGCTGCCGTTGAGGAGGACGCCGCTGCGCAGTCGTGGATTCGGCTTGGGATTGGCCGAACTGGGCTTGGACTGGTTCAGCATCTGACTGAGCGAGAGACGCGATGCATTGCTGGCATTGTTAATCGACGGCTTGGGCTGGGTGATGGCCGGTGGCAACGTCAATTTCTGGCGTGTTGGCTTCTCCGGCACATCCGGGTTTGGGTTGGCGCCCTTCTCCTCATCGACATCGTCCTTCTCAAAGTCAAAATTCGAATCTGTCTCCAGGACATCGGTGAGTGCATTGAAATCACTTTGGTTGTTCTTCTCGATGGCCTTGTCCAGCAGTTCCAACGACTTCTCCAGCTTGTCGATCTTGTCCGTCTCCTCGACGGCCGTCAATTTGGTGCGTCGACCCGAGGCCATGGGATTATTTGTCTTCTCAAGCTGCAATCGAGAGTTTTATTATATTTCACATATTATTGATATTTCCGACTCAA
This sequence comes from Drosophila micromelanica, assembly GCA_004143825.1. Lineage (NCBI taxonomy): Eukaryota > Metazoa > Arthropoda > Insecta > Diptera > Drosophilidae > Drosophila > Drosophila micromelanica. Next base: position 30,983 of record SCDY01000234.1, read on the forward strand.
CTGCAAACTCCTCCAGCTTGCGATAGCCGCTCATTTCCAGCTTGGCCTTCTCCAGTTTGAGCATCACCTCCTTGCACTTTTTCTGCTCGTTGAGCAGCTGCTGGCGGAAGTTCTTCGACTCCAGCTGCACCTTGCGCGCCATCAGCTTCATGTCGTTGTCCTTCTCCTGTAGGCGCTGCTCGAGCACGCGCAGCTTATCCTGCAGCTTCTGGCGTTCGTCCAGGTTTCTGCAGGACGCACATTTAAATCAATAGAAACCAATTGATTCCCACCCAGCTTACTTGTCCTTGATGAGCTGGCTGAAGTGTTTGTTTTGGTCGCTCAGCGCGAGAATCTGTGCCTCCTTTTGCTTCAGCTTCTGCTCCAGCTCCTTGTTGAGCGCCTGGACATTGCGATGCTTGGTCTGCCAGACGCGCAGCTCCTCCGCATGCGAGTGCAACAGCTGCGGCAGCTCCGCCCCCGTATTCTCGTACTTGTTCAGCGCCATCGATTGCCGTTTGTGCATCGTGCGCAGCATCCGATTCTCGTGCGCCAGATTGGCGATCTCAGCCTGAGCGTCGGCCAGCTGATTCTGGAAGGTCTTCACGCGCAGATTGCGCGCCGACATCACCCGCTGATGGATCTCGGACTGTTGGCCATTGTTCGGCACCATCGACGGCTGGCGGATGCCGTTGGCGGCCTTCAGGCCGCGCGCCGGCTGCTTGCGCTGATAGATTTGGCTGGCGGATTCGCGAGAACTGGCCGAGTAGAGGCTCTCACAGCTTTTGGCCGGCAACCTGTGCGTGGATGCTTATTGAAAATTAAAAATTTCCCTTTTCTAAAATACTTACGACATGATGTTGTTATCCCACCGAGATTCTGTACTGGACTTGCGCGGCGATACCATTTAATAGCACACGCTGGCGCTAAAGAAATTTATTTTATTTACTCTTTTTTATCACACAGAGAAGTTTCAATTTATGTGGCTGTTATTTGTTTACTGTGTGAAAAAATATTGTTAATGCTACGAACGTTTTTGTGTTGTTGTTGAGCAGGAAAGTGCCGGCTGTCGATTTCTAACTGAAAATTGACTGGCTGCTGCTGTGGTTACGATTTTGTCGTTTGTTTATTTGTTTGCCCAAAAACAAATCATTGCAAACGAAAAACCAGCCCTCAGATTTAAGCTGCAAACCGTTGCCATGGGAAACCAAAGGCGCAGATGTAACGGTAATTGGCAATCGTTCAAATGATTATCGATAGAAAATACTAAAGGTAACACTTGTGCACATATTTGGTCTTTATGCATTAAACTGGTTTAGTAGTGAATAAAAAAGATTTTATTCAATTATTTTTAAATTTTTAATTGTTTGCTCAAAGTCCTTAAGTGCCTATCGATTTGCGCAGTGCTGTCCACCCGCTGAATAAAAATACTAAAAGATACGATTTGTGCACTGCTTTGGTTCATATGAACCAAACGGGTTGAAAGAGCCATCATCAATTGAACATCGAACGCTGAACACTTGGGCGCTTTCTATTTCAATGCATTTTCCATTAATTGCTCCAGTTTCTTAAGTGAAAATCAATCAATGCAATCGGTCGCATCCGGCAGTATTACGACATATGCAGCGTGCCCGCATTAAAGTGTGCTATCCAAATTGATCGATTTGCCAGAAATAAGTGCATAACTAAACAGCTGCTGTTTTATTTGTAGGCGAAGAACGTGAAGAACGTAGGCGCCGCCACAAGGACGGTGCTGTGGACGGACGGACGGATTTAGGGCACAATTGAGGTCAGCATCATCGAGCAGAAGTGAGGAGAAATTGCCGGAATGATTCACGTGGGCGACAACTCGTGGAATCTGCGCGTGTTCATCACGGACCTGGCGCTGGAGCGGACGATGCGCGTGCGCGGCGATCAGCATTTGGGCAGCATCCTGCTGCAGCTGGTGGATCCGGAGAATCCGAAGGATTGGTCCGATCACGCACTGTACTGGCCGGCCAAGAACGTTTGGCTGACGCACACGCGCGCCACCCTGGACCGGTGCGGCGTCCAGGCGGACAGCCTGCTCCACTTTACGCCCATGCACAAGATGCTGCGCGTTCAGCTGCCGGATCTGCGCTATCTCGACTGCCGGGTCGACTACTCGGCCAAGACATTTGGGGCCGTGGTGAGCCTCTGCAAGCAGCTGGACATACGCTATCCGGAGGAGCTGTCGCTGTGCAAGCCCCTGGAGCCGGAGCACCTGAAGAAGAACTTTGCCCAGCTGCCGCATCTGAAGCGTGTGCCCATCGCCGAGCCGGACGGCACCACATATCTGCAGCCGGCACCGGATACCAATTCGTTTGTGCCCATCAATTCGAGCTTCAATGGCGGCAGCAACGGCAGCCTGGACAAACCATCGGCGCCGGGCACGTTCTTCTGTGCGCCGCTGTCGCCGCACAATGTGGCGGCCAGACGTGGCTCGCCCGCGCCCCACACGCCTGGCCACGCCTGGCAGCCCAGCCAGACGGGCTTCGGCACCTTTGAGTCGTCCTCCAGCCTGGGCGACTTCCAGGAGAATTTGGCCAGTTCGCCGCATGCGCCCAGCGCCGAGGTGCGCGCCCGCCTGCTGCGGCCCAAAACGCTGGTGGAGAAGGCCCGCCTCAATGTGGGCTGGCTGGACAGCTCGCTGTCCCTGATGGAGCAGGGCATCCGAGAGTACGATACGCTGTGGCTGCGCTTCAAGTACTACAGGTTCTTCGACATGAATCCCAAGTGCGATCAGGTGCGCATCAATCAGCTGTACGAGCAGGCCAAGTGGTCCATACTGAACGAGGAGCTGGACTGCACCGAGCAGGAGACGCTCCTGTTTGCCGCCCTCCAGTTCCAGGTGAATCATCAGGTGGACATGCAGCCGCTGGCAGCTATCGATGCGGACACCGGGGACACCGTGTCCACTCCACTCCACCGGAACGATGACGATGACATCGACTCGGCGCTGAATGAGCTGCAGATCACGCTGGAGGGCAGCGGCGGCCACGATCCGGTTAACATAACCCACATACCGGAATTGTCCGATTATTTGCGCTTCCTCAAGCCACAGAGGTTCACGCTGCGCGGATATAAACGCTACTATTTCACGTATCGCGATCTGCACTTGCATCTGTACAAGAGCGCCGAGGACTCGCGACGCACTGCACCCACAATTAGCATCAATTTGCGCGGCTGCGAGGTGACGCCGGATGTGAATCTGGCCCAGGGCAAATACGCCATCCGCCTGGAGGTGTCGCCCGACGACCACCACGGGCCCAACAGCGAGGTCTGGGTGCGCTGCGACCACGAGGAGCAGTACGCCAAGTGGCTGGCCGCCTGTCGCCTGGCGGCCAAGGGACGCTCCCTGGCGGACAGCACCTACGAGAGCGAGGTGGACGGCATACTCTCGCTGCTGCGGATGCAGCGACCCGTGCCGGGCGTCCAGCCGAACATCGATCCGCGGAGCGTCGATGCCGTCGACTATCTGCCACCGAAGATGCTGCGCAAGCTCTCCGGGAAGGCGGTGCAGCGCATCCTGGAGGCGCACGCCAATGTGCGCGAGCTGACGCTGCTGGAGGCCAAGCTGAAGTATATTCAGGCCTGGCAATCGCTGCCCGACTTCGGAGTTTCCCTGTTTGTCATCAAGTTCGATGGCCATCGCAAGGAGGAGCTGCTGGGCGTGGCCCACAATCGCATCATGCGCATGGACCTCAACACGGGGGATCACATCAAGACCTGGCGCTACAACAGCATGAAGGCCTGGAACGTTAATTGGGGCATCAAGTGCATGATGATACAGTTTAATGACGAGAACGTCGTCTTCTCTTGCCACTCCGCCGACTGTAAGGTGGTCCACGAATTTATTGGCGGCTACATTTTCATGTCCATGCGATCCAAGGACAACAATCAGACACTGAACGAGGAGCTCTTCCACAAGCTAACCGGCGGCTGGTCGTAAATTCTGTTGTTTCTAATTTATATCGTTCTTTTCGTTGTTGACAGTGGCCTTGTTTAGAGCCCATTTTTTTTAATCTCACGACTGTCCCTAATCCAAATGTTTCGACTCACAATATTAATGCAATATTTATAGGGTTTTTGATGCCCGCCAAGTTTTCTAAACTAATCCCATGGATTTTAACTGATTTTAACATTAGCATAAATACTCACTAGCCAAGAGCGCTTTTGCTCTCCTAACTGCAATTAACTCAGCCTCAATTGTGGCCTTTATACAAACTAACTCTTAAGCGAAAATAAAAGTTTATCACATTTTAACCCACTTGAATTTGACTTGATTTGCGCGCCTTGCACTTATCGATAATTCAATTAAAGACATGCTTATCGATAAGTGTGCATCAGCTGTTCGGCTGTAAACAAACCGTTTGTCAATAAATGTTTGTGGTATTGATTGAAAAATGGCTAAAACAACGCACGGCAAGCGAAAACCTTGGGTGAAAAACCTCTATTCAAATCGCGAGTATCCGGACAACTACACGGACGTGAGTTTCCTCAAAGATCTGCGCACGAATCTCCACGTGCAGCTGTACACTTTTGGTGAGGCTGTTTCGGGCATAACCGTCCTGAACAACCAAATCTCGTGCATAACCGGCTTTCTGATACTCTACCACATGATGCTCAGCGACAGTGTCGCCCCCACCAGGATACTGGTGCCCACGTGCATCATAACCGGGATCGGGTATTTGTTTTATCGTGGCAGCAGCCTCACCATGAAACTGCTGGGCGAGGATTCCAAGACGCTGGTCACCGTGCTCCTGTTTGGCTACATCATTTCACCGATGCTGCACACACTGACGCAGGCAATCAGCACGGACACCATATACACGACAACGTTCTTTGTGATGCTCTTCAATCTGATGTTCTCCGACTACGGCCTGGATGTGGCCATTGTGTCCAAGGCCATATCGTTGAATGCGGCCATATTCGGTGCCATTTGTCTCGCATCCCGACTGTCCACCTCGTATCACGCTTTTGTGCTGCTCGTCGAGGCAGCCATATTCTTTGTCCTCTACCCGATTATGATCGCGGCCACATGGCACGCCCTCTGCATGGTGCCCATCTTTGTCATCTGCTGCACGGCGCTCTATTTTATATCGCGCCCGGTTCTTTATCTTTACGCCTGCAGTACGCTCTTCATTAACATTGTTTGCCCGTTTATATTTGTGCAGCAACAGCGGTACAAGTTCAACATTCACGGTCCCTGGGACGAGGCAATTGTCGAGGAGAACACCGACAAGAATCTCGACGAGAATTTATAGCGCCAGCTTCGCTTCTCAGAGATGCAATGCATCGATGACGGGGAGCACGAATCGAATCGATTACTAAAGCCATAAATTTACACATCATTTAAGTAACTAAAAAGTCACATTTCATTTAACGATTCTAATTCAATTTTATTTTTTTATATTTGAAAAATGCACGCTAAGCCTGAATTGTATATAGCAAATATTTCCACTGTAAATAAAAACCAATCTATGTAATAAGATGTTAAATAAATTGTCATACAAAAAATGCAGAATCAATCCAATTGAGGGGCCTCTGTTTTAAAATAAAATATATTTACTTGGTTTTCGTTTGTATCATTTTAATTATAATGATTATGTTTGATTAAGGCATATTTACAAACATATGCGCAGACATATGAAACAATCATGAAAATAATACAGCATTTATCGCATTTATGATCAAGTTTGACGTAGCATATATTAAATAAAAGTCTATTCGTCATTGCAGTAAAAACCGTTTTTTTACATTTAGCATTATGATAATCTACGAAGAATAAGAAATTCATTTTCTCTCATTTGTATTATTATGTAGAATTTGCATATGTTAATACACTAGGTATATTTGTTATTCTAAAACTTTTTCGCTAAACATTCGCACTCCCTTAAATCATTAGCTATATATATATAACTACTAAATACAATATGTATATATGTTTTTTGTTGTTTTCTTTTTCATGTATAAACTTTTTCAAAATGTAAAAAATGACTTAATTATACTTGTTAATGTTATTTTCCTTTTTTACTTAATGCTAAAATTAACTATTCTTTTGTTTTAGTTAAACGCTATCAACATCTCATAATCGTCTATAATTTATATGAATATGACATTTAACTGTAGAAAATGAAATAGGCTGTGCTAGTTGTGTGTGTGTGAGTGTGTGTGTGGGTGGGGAGGGGGCACAAACACACACAAAATATAACAACAACGCTGAGAACAACGCACGCATCAAATATAACTCAAAACCTATTTTGTTAATATTATAATCAACAGTTTCAAGTTTCTCATTCTAAAGAAAGCCCAACATGATCGTTTAAAGTGCCACCTCGTCACCGTTCCGGGTGCAGGCACCGCCGCTTAGCTTCACCTGATCCTGGCACTGTTGCTCGGCGCGCAGCTGCAGTTCGCGGCGTCGTTGTGCGGTTAGCGAGAAATTTGGACTGGCATCGCTATTGGCGATGGCTTTGGAAGTTGCTTGGTTAGTTGGCTCATACAATATATCACGTGTTGTTGTGGTTGGGTTTGTGGCAAAGTGTACTTGATGTTGTTGTGCTGGCTGCAGCAGCTGCTGATGCTGCTGCTGCTTCTCCTTCTGTGGCTGCGGCTGTTGTCAGACTATTCCGTTCTTTGGCGTTAGCTCCGCAGACGCTGCGATTCCAATCGCCTTATCGCCACTGGCGGCGGCGCCTTCCAGCAGCGAGCCGGCCTCAACATCGCCGGCCTCACGTGCCGCAGTTCGCTGACGGCACATGTACGGTGAATTTGTGGGCGATGGCGGTTGGTTCTGCAAGAAAGAGATTCGATTAAATTGCTGTTGCTTTAAATATAATTGCATAATTGCAATACCGATTTGTTGTTGTTTTGGCAGCAGGTGGCCTTCACACAGCCCGCGTCCGTGGTGGGGCAATCGAGGGCACAGCAATCGGAGCCGCTCATGTTAATACTGGAGGTGCCATCGGACATATTGCAGCCCTCCATCTCGATAAACTCCGGCTGTATGGTGGTCGAGTGTATGCCCTCATTGTGAAAGAACTCCTTGACCTTCTCAGCGATCTTCATATACTCTGACAAATTGCGACAGCTGCAACAAACGAATATTAGAGAAACGTCCACAACGATTTTTAGACCGGCTGCAGTTTACCGTATATGCGCGGAGGCAATGATGCGATCGCCGGCCAATTGCCAGACATGAAACTCGTGCACGGCCATCACGCCATCGACCTTCTCCAGCAGACGCTTCTGTATGTCATCCACCTGAATGTGCGTGGGCACCGTTTGCAGCAGAATCAGCGCGGACTCACGCAGCAGGGGCCACACAGAGTGCAGGATGAGCGCCACCAGGACAATGGATAGTGCCGGATCGATGTACAAACGATACTCCCAATCGCTCTTCCATACCACCAGGGCACTGACCACCACAATGACGCTGCCCAGGGCATCGCTGAGCACGTGCAGGAAGGCGCCACGCATGTTCATCTGGCCGGGATCATGACTGTGGCCGTGACTGGACTTCTTCACCGGCTTCTCCTTCTGTTTCTCATAGGCATAATCGTTCTGCTCATCGTCGCCTTCTTCCATGTTCGCCAGCTCCGTGAGGCGACTGTGATTGCGCGTTAAACCACCGCCATGCGAGTGTCCATGGTGACCTCCGTGCTCTACAAGTATTAAATTAATTTATTTCGTAATGGGCCTTTATGCAATATAAAGTATACGCACCATATAGCAGGCAGAGGCCGACTAAATTCACGACTAGACCCAGTATGCCCACAATGAGCAGCAGCTCAGGCTGATGAATGGGCTCCTGCTCGATGAATCTGTTGGGATAAATTAAATAAAAAGGTTAGAATATCACATATTTGCAAAATAAGTTTTATATATGCATAGGATATAGATATAAAATGATCACACTAAACATTCATACATACCCCCAAAAAAATTTTTTTTTCGAAATGAGTAAGGGTGGAAAATGTGATATTTTCTCAAAAAATCCAATTTTTTTTTTTCAAAAATGCATATTTTTTAATTTAGAATCAATTTATATGAAAAATCATGACAGAAATGCCATCAAACATAAAAATCGGTTCAGTCTAAACAAAGTTATGGAGGTTTAAAATGTGAAAGATATGAACCCGGGAACTTTACATGTCAAAATTTTTGTGAATTTCGGCATGATTTTGGACCAAAAATTTGACTACCCCAAAACCACTTTTAATGTGGATTTTTATACTCATCATTGCAAATAAAATTGATTAAAAATACAAATTCGCAATTTTAAATTTTGAAAAAAAAATTTTTTTTGAAAATGAATAAGGGGGACCCTTGTGATTTTTTGTCGAAAAATCAGAAAATTTTTTTTTTTCAAAAATGCATATTTTTTAATTTAGAATTAATTTATATGAGAAATCATGACAGAAATGCCATCAAACATGAAAATCGGTTAAGCTTCGACAAAGTTATGATAGTTTGAAATATGGGAGCTATGGATCCGGGAACTTTACTTTTTGTGAATTTCGGCATGATTTTTTACCAAAAATGTGACCCCCCAAAACCACTTTTAATGTTGTTTTTTATACTCATCATAAGAAATAAAATTGATTAAAAATGCAATTTCGCAATTTTAAATTTTGAAAAATTTTTTTTTCAAAAATGAGTAAGGGGGGACTTTTGTGATTTTTTGTCAAAAAATCCAAAAATTTTTTTTTTCAAAAATGCATATTTTTTAATTTAGAATGAATTTATATGAGAAATCATGACAGAAATGCCATCAAACATGAAAATCGGTTAAGTTTCGACAAAGTTATGGGAGTTTGAAATATGGGAGCTATGGATCCGGAAACTTTACATGTCAAAATTTTTGTGAATTTCGGCGTAATTTTTGAAATGAGTAAAAAATTCCCAAAAAAAAATGTTTTTTTCAAAAATTCATGTTTTTTTAATGTAGAATCAATTTATATTTATTATGATAATGAATAGAATGCCATCAAACGTCAAAATCTGTTCAGTTTTGACAAAGTTATGAAAGTTTGAAGTCTACAAGTGAAAATTTGTGTAATTCACCATGATTTTTGAATTGATTTTTCCCAGAACATGTTTTAAAATTTGGTTTCGTTTTTGTGTTGAGTTGGTCTCAAATCATGCGTATAAATTTAAAATCGATTGCTTTTTGGCAAAGTTATGAAAGTTTGAAGTTTAGAAGAGACCCCTACTGGGGATTTCAGAAGAGTGCACTGAGAGCTCAGCCGCTCCCAACTTTTTAGCGCTTATCATGACTAGTTAAAAAGACGAAGAAGAAGAATACAACTTTGCACGTTTAATGGCGATCGAATGGCGTATAAAAACGCGCATCGTAAAATGGCAAAAAATATGCACGCGGCATGCAAATGTAAAATGACAAAGATCGAAAAACGCAAATGAAATACGATAACGAAATCGAACATAAAACAAAAACAAAACCGACAGGCTGACTAACAACAACAAAAAATAAACGCCAAGAAAATGTAAAACGAAATGGTGACAAGGCGAAATGTTCAAATTGAACGCTGGGTGCGGAGGCGTTGGATACTACAGCAGCTACAAACACAGACAGAAATACAGCAACAACAACAAAAAAAGCACTCGTGCACAGGTGCCTCACCTTTTGCATGCCTCAATCGTGATGCTGAAGCAGAGCGCCACCAGAAATACGGCATTGACCAGAGCGCCCAGGACTTCAGCACGTGCCCAGCCGAAAGTGTTCTTTGACCATTTTTTAGGTGACATCTGTTTGGGAAATACCAAAAAAATGAAAGTAAATGTATCAAGTAGAGCAAACCATATAGAAAAGAGATACTCACCTTAACTGATAGGAATGATATGACCAGGGCGGCTATGTCGCCCAGCATGTGAAAACTGTCGGCAACCAGAGCCATCGAATTGGTCACATAGCCAACTATGATTTCCACAAAGAAGAAGAAGGCAGTCAGCCACATCATCGAGAGCAGGCGACATTTTTTGCCCGAATATTTGGACATCTTGGAGAAACTAAAATAGAGCAAGAAATACATTATGAAAACTGATAAAAGATGCGAGTATAAAACTTGAAGAAGAATTAACTTCAATTTAGTATATTAATGTAATATAAAATACTTAAGGATAAGGATTTAATTATCCATATTTTAAAACATGTTTAAATATAAAAAATTTTGAAAAAAATAACTGTATTTTAATAAAAATAGATAATAAACAGTATTTATTTAAATTTTCTTTGGTATCGAATATATATAATCCATATTAACCATTATTGTCTGACCGCGTTCATTCACCTCTCACAAAAATCGAAAATCTTTTCTACTTTTCTATGTTATTTTTCAAGTGCAAAATAGTTTGAAACAAATTCGTTTGCCAAACAAATTAACGACAAATTCAGTTTACTCAATTGTCCAAAAACTTTTTACGTTTGCTTTTCGGAAAAAAAGTTTTTACCTGATTTAATTGAATGAAAAAAGGTTTTAAGCATAATAACAAACAAACAAACAAACAATTAAAGCTACGCTTGAGTGGCCGTAGTAAACGTGGCCCACTTCTCCACGCCCCACCCCGCCCCTGATAGGTAATTGTTTTTGTTAGTTTACAACGTTTTTATTCGCTGTTCACAAAGTGAAGAGAAGCATATTGGTTTTTTGTAATATGCCGTCAAAATATGTATGAAGTTGTAGCAAATTACGCAAGTTTAGTTTAGTTTATGGAGAACAAATTCAATTTTAAAGTTAAGTGTTTGTAGCTTTGTATGTATTGGTGCCTTTATTTTTTTGTTTGTTATATGACCACAATAATTAATATTCCATTCCATTTAATGAACAGCTTAAGAACAAACTAATTTATACGGTATTCTGTTTTCGAACATAACTTTAATTGAATTTTAATTTAAAATAATGTTTGTTACTGTTTTCAGCTTAGCTTTTTAGCTTTTTGAATAGAGTATTGCGCTGTCCTTTAACCACAAATGTAAAATTCACATTCTATATGGCTGCTTTTGAAATCTGTTGGATTTGCAGCAAAAACTTACGCAAAGAACTGCATTTTATTTTTTGCAGAATATTTAAATATATAGCAGAGCTTGTGGGAGAATTTCTTGTGACCTTTTGCTGCTGCTGCTGCTGCGTATCTCTTGGTTATGAATTATAAACTGTTGTGAGAAAGCTCGACTTGGTCGGCGCATGGATACGGATACAAGCCATAGACTTGTACGTACGGGTACTTGTATATATGTTTGTTTATATTTTTTTATTGGGAAACACAGTGTGCTTACAACTGCCGTTGCAGTTTTTCTTTGCTTTGTATAAACAGAAATATAAAAAAATACTAAACAATTTCAACTGAAACGAATAAAATACAAAGAATTCAACGGACACGAGAATAAGCTTGTTGTCATGCGGGGGCTGATTGTTGTTGTTGTTATTTTTGTTGTATTGGTAGCTAAGAAAACAATTTGCAAAGTCGCATTTAGTTTATGCGATCAGCGCTGTTGACTAAGCAACCAAACAACAACAACAACAACAACAAAATAAATAAATAAATAAATAAGTAAAGACCCCCCGGAAATAAGGCCATTGGCATTGGCACTGCAACTATAGATACTAACAAAAAGAAGAAGAACTGCATTTGTCACGCTTCTTCATCTTTTGTCGCCTAAAGTAATTTTGCACAGCTCCGTTTAAAACAATGTATTCATCATTTGCGAAGTCTGGCCCGATTCTTATCTTATCAAAGATTTTGTTAATTTTTATTGCTGCTCACAGGCATCCAGATGACAGTCACTTCTTGATGCGTGTGTGCGCTCTGCCCCAACAATAAATAGAAGTCTGCTGCAACAGGCAGCACGTCAAGTCAACCAGCCCGATAAGCGTTATCCACAACCAAAGTTGAACGCAACATGTGCGCAAAAAAATAGTAAAAAAAAAGAACCATAATTGAATTTGTTGCACTGCAGATTAAATACCCTTGCAGAATTAAAAAAAAAATAATATAATGTTATAAATAATAAAAGTTTTAATTTTCTTTAGGTAATATCTCATCTACTCCAACCCATTAAAATCTAGTAAAAATTGCAATACTTAATTTATGACAAATTTTAAATCAAAGAAATTATTTACTTATGATAATTTATTTATGATAAAATCTTGCAATTGAATTGAATTCTCAGAAACAAGATCCAGATCAATAATAAATATACCTTTTAGTTTAGCTGATGACACATCAAGTAAAATATTTAATATACCCGCAAAAAGGGTATCAAAAAAATGTTTTGGCTTATCGGGTTTGGTTCGTTTGAAAGCTGTGGGTAAACTGCCGTTAGAGATAGGGGTACCTACTAACTATGTTGTGATCATGTTGTTGCCCACCTAATTAAGCGATAAGTATGGAATTATTATATGTTCCCATATGGACATATAATATGTAGATATGCAAAGAGTTAAAATGTAAGCTAAACAACCCGAAACTTTGCTTTGAGAATATAAATTATTAGGCATTATATATTGTACTTATAAAATAAGTAAAAAATAGGCAACGAAAAGTTTTGAAGCTATCAATATTAAATTACTTTAAGTTCATTTTTTAAATTATATAAAAAAGATAAATATCTAGAATATTTACTGTAACGAGCCACTTTTTTAAAACTTACTCATATATGTATAATATAATTATTATAAATTAGATACTATTATTATAGGCACATTTTGCACGTTTCAGTTTCTACAGGGTATTCAAAAGAATTCACTTGATTTGTTGTTTTGGCAAATACAGAAAATCACTTAAAATGAAATTATAAAGCAACAAGAAAACACACAAAAAGTAAAAGAAAGCGAAATCCGATGTGAACAAAACAAAACCAATTATAAAGACACACGTGTTGGGGTTTTCTCTGTGAAAATAATTGGCTATAGATACTACCCACAAGTTATATTTTCAAGTATTTTTCAGCTGTAGATTTAAACGGGGTGTTTATATTTTATAATGAAAGTAATATATATGGTATATATATTATATAGCAAGTAGCTGCCACTACCTTCACACTTGATTAAACACTGGGCAATAAGATACTTTTGCTGGCCAGTTTGCCGATGACTTTGACAGGTCTTACGGACGGGTCTTTAACTGATATCGGCCAGCACTGAGCCTTTGAGCCAGTGTCCGATAGCGACGTTTTCAAAATTGTGATGCAAACGTGTCTGGCAACACAAAAAGCCGAAAAGCTGACGATCAAACATGGCCAAGTTAAATGGCGACTCGAAACTGGGCAAAGTAAATGAAATACGATTTAAGTTTAAAAGGCAACTAAAATATTTTGGTGTGCCGTCCATTGATGAAATCACAGTGTATTTAAATATTTCACATGGTTACTTCCCTCATGGTTATGTCAGCGCAGAGCCAAATCGACCCGTTTTATTTGTCTCTGTCACTTTGCTTAGACACGTGATTGTTTTAACTAAGCGCAAACTGTTTAGAATCAGAGCAGGTTAACATGTAATACGAGTGTTATACAGGAGAAGTGTAATTTAAAAATTCAAAAGTGCACTTGACCATGGCTAAAACTTAACCTTTAAGCCACGTGCAAGCCAAACAAAGCTGCCAGATATATACACGTACGGTATATATAAGCACATATAGCTAATGTCGTTAGCATTTATTCAATATTTTATAAATTTACGGCTACAGTACGCTATGAATAAACACACACATGTGTATACCCTTTGTAGAGGGTATACTAATTTTGTCATCAAACATAAGAGTTGACATCTTAAAATGCATAAAGTATTATCAGTATAGGATTAGAAAATCATATGTCTAATCACATATCCAGTTATGTTTAATTACATATCCAGTTAAGAGCTTTATATAGAATTCATCCACATAAAGGGCATTTAATCTTTGGCCCGCATAAAAATTTTTTTTTTTTGGTATATGTATTTGTATGTTTTTATAGCTATCCGACTAAATAAATGTAGCACGTGATGTGCCTACGCATTTATTATGGCAATTAAACATGCGGTGCACATGTAAATGCTTCTTCCAAAATAATTAAATGCTGCAAGTTGCACAACTTACACACAAAACCACACACACAAACAAACACCCACACACACATAAACCAGCTGTGATATAGGCCGAGCCGGGCCACAATTGGGCTACACTACACTACACTACTAATTGGCTGCTCTGCATTTGCATATATACAAATATATATATATATATATATGTATATATATACAAATATATAGTGTGCTAACTATATTTCGTACATGTTGAACTTCTGGCATATGCCATATATGGGCTTTATGTCCTTTATGGCCTGCAACATCTGATAGGCCACATAGCAACCTGACCAGCATAATTTAGTTGGCGATAAGAATTTTTTTTATTTTTGTTGGATTTTTTGAGCTTAAGATTTTAATAAACCAAAGAAGGTTCAATATATCTAAATAAAGATGCAGTTTTCATAACAAATTAATGTGGCCTTTTATGAGGCCATCAATCACTATTTAAGTAAGGGACGAAGGACATTTCATATTTTCGCGTTATAAATTGATGTGACCATGGAGGACAATAAAGTAAGGGCTATCATAGTAATTTGCTGATCATCTGATCAACTGACCATGGAGAACATATAATACAATTAAAATATAGGTATATAAAAATATAATTTTAACATTAAACTGACTAAAGCCAAAATCATAAAAAAAAATTTCTTTGCTGTTTTGTATATTTTACTATACATCCTACAGAACTCCACTTATTCGCTGGTTCAGTTGCCATTTGGGTCTGTTGCCAAGGCCATAATAAACTGGCCAAAAGCGCATGGAGCACGACAATATAAAGGCAAATCAAATAATTATTTTAATTACAAAATTGCATTTGCGGGCCCAACAATGGCGGAAATTGTGCCGCCAACAAACTTTTTTCTTTTTACTTCATATTTTGTTTTCATATTTTTATTTTGCAAAAACACAAAAAACAAAGAAGCGCCATCGACTATGCGGCTGACAATTAACACGCTTTTCCGCTGCCCCTTAAAAGGCTAGGGCGTAGGAAAAGCGCGAAGAGAAATAAAAAAATTATGAGACAACTGAAATAGTAGCCCGCGGACAGCAGGACAGGGAGGGTACTGGGCTAAAAGTGGGGCAGGTAAGTGGGTTTTGATTTATTTATGCAAATTCTGTGGCACGTTAAAGGGAGAGAAAATTAAAGAGAGACAGAGAGGGAGTGGCACTGAATATATACTCTAAATATATGTGTAGACATCATTCGCCATCTAACCTGCTGACCCAATTCGCGTTAGAGTAACGGAGTGGTTCCTGTCAACAACTGTTTGCAATAAAAGCCACAAATTTGCAGCGATATTATGTATTATATGTACCATAATTATTAAACAATGTTCTTCTGGTAAAGTCGACAATACCTTTTAGTGGCAAATAAAAGTTGCGATTATGTTAATTATCAGTTAACAGTTTGGCTTATTTCGGAAAGTGTATTAAACAGTTTCTAAAATATCTTAATAACTGTTTAAATGTTCTGTTCTTGGAATTTGCGTAAAAATTAAGTAAATATTTTACTTAGAGCAAAAAGATTCTAAACATTCAAGCATTACAATTGGGTTTCACATAAAAAGATAAAAATAAATTAAATGGATCTTTGTTTATAATATAATTTAATTGAACTACATATTTTTAGCATAATTTATTGATAAAGCAATCATCACGTTATAATACAAGTCAAATATGATGGGTCTAAACAATCAAGAAAATATTGATAAATATACATATAAATATATTTATGCATAAATCATTTGCAAGGTTGTGCCAAAATCCAAAACTTTGGATTGCTTTTCAGGGCTCTAGTATAAAATTTCGTGTATGTATGTGTGTGTGTGTTATCGCAGTCCGATTATCGGGGGCTTATCTGGTGAAACTAATTACGAGTAATATAAGTGGGCCGCACGAAAAGAGAACTAAGCCAGTTAATAGTTAGTTTTGTCATAAATCCAAACTAGTTTATAGGCCGCTGGCAAACATAACCCAGTTTCAGTTTCGGTTTCCATTTCAGAAACGAAACGCTGATTACTATGTTATTACATATACATTAAATATTTAACTTAGTTTAATGTTGATGAGCCAAGCGAAACCAATTCATAAATAAATGAAATCATATTTGCCGCGAAATTTAATTAACACGTATTGATTATTTTGCACTCGATGTCACTCAATTATATGGGAATAATTGACAAAGAAAAGACGAAAGGGGGGCGATTGGAGGCTGTCGCCTGAATATAGAGCCGTGACCTTTAAACAAATATCAAAATGGGCCACTCAAATATTAACTAATAAAAGAATCTAGTTAGTAAAGAAACAAAGCAAAGAAAAGAAGAGATATACAAGAGAAAAGCAAAAATAAAGAAAAATCTGAATAATACTTATAAAGGAAAACAATAGTTACCATTATCAAAATGGACTTTTTAAGTATGTGGCAATTTACGATTAAAAAAAAAAATAAAGATAATAGAGATAAAGAACAAGTAACGGAGCGTAAGCAATTAATAGCAATAAATTTAAGTGCTGCATTGCATAAGAACAAACGCAAAGTTAATAAAAGTAATACTTGTAAAACTATTGCAAACAGTTGATTTAAAAGATTATACACCAAAAAATATATTATTAGCCTTATTTAACTAAGGGAATTTCTTTTTATTATTTACATACACAAATGTAGTCTGTTTGGTAACAAAAACCTTTTAAGCTATTGAAGAAGCATATCCGACTAGCATATACCATGTACTTGTAACATGTAGTCTAGATTATTTACATATTTCATCGAACAATTTTTAGAAAATTAAAACTTTTGTAATATTTCTAAATTTTGAGAAAAAGTGAAATACAAATTTTGAACCAATTTTTATATTAACAGTTAAAAAAATATATTTAATTATCCAATGAAAATTTGGTATCTCTTATGTATAATTTCTGCGAAATATGATTTTAAAATCAAGATTTATTGATTTTAATGCAACAACGAAGTTATCGAGCATATGAATAAACTGTAACAGTAATATCCTGTTACAGTATAACCAGAAATAACAGCCACGATTTCCAACTTTAATCCAGATTGTAACTACAACTCAAAATAGAAAACTATTCACTCGAATACAAGGCGAATAATAAGACATTTAATTGCCAACAAATCACACTGTCTTACAAGAAAATCAACAGAAATAAAAATTACCCACAACAACACAAGTAAAAAGAACAAATGATTCTTGAATGACTCAGAATTATTTCAGATAAAGAGGCGCACGATGATTACGATAATGACTAACCCGCTGAGAGGCTAAGCTGGAAAGCTCCGATCGAGTGTACGGCGCAGAACCGGTTGGTAAAGCCGGCAAATGTGAAAAACACAAACAAAAAGCTGCTGCGGCAGCAGCAAGAAAAACAAATTTAACAAGACCTCTTTGACAGGTAAATATATGAATACATATATAGAGACATATATGCAGGTAAGTAAGTAAGGAAGAAGTTTTTCACGAATGTCAACAATTATTGAGGAACACGAAAAATGCCTGCAATTTTGCCAGCTGCGGTAGGCGGTCTCTACCTGTGACCAAAGTGGGCGTCTACGCCCAGTTCGCTGACCCACAAAACCACAACAACAATGGGTTGAAGGGCTGCGAGACATGTTCGTACAGGTTTCCTTTGACTTGGCCCGTCTCGGTATTTGTAATGTTCTTTATATGAATGTGTTTGTCACAACAAACAAACAAATACAGTAAACGCTCTATCTAGAAAACGCATAATTTTCATTTACCAAGAAAAACTATACCCTTGTATAGGAACAATCGGAACAAGTAACAATATATCTATTGTACATATAGCGCAGATATTCCATATGTCTTCAAGTGTAATGAAATTTTCAAAAAAATCTTTATATTTATACTTTTTTTTTTCGAAATTTTAATCCATTTTGTATATTAATGATAAAATCAGGTTCCGCTGGCGGAACCTTTTCCTGTTCATGTAACAGGGCTGCCAACTTTCAATGAAAAAACAAAAATGGTTTAAGTGTGTTTTAAAGAAAATAAAAAAAACGGAGTATGCAACACTGTTACCAATGTACCTTAATTTGATGTTATTTTACTACTGTTCAATGGGATTCTGATTTGAATATGGTATTGACTCAAGTGCGAGGGAGAGGCAAACATATTGTGAGAGAACTTACCGAACTTTGTGAGCTGCTTTTGAATCTCTACAATTGTGTCGAGGAATTCCTTTTATTCTCGACTATTTGTGTCGACGATGCTGGCCGCAGGAAGAGCGGCTTTGCTTTTGATCTGTGAGCACAAAGTGTAATTTCTTATATATAGTATTTAAAAAAGAAATCTAACATCAAATTCATTTCATTCAACGAACATAGAGCTCTGACTGTGCGCCAGTGTGCGTGCGTGTGAGTGTCGCGCTCTCAACTACATGCATACATGCGTATCTATGTGTTAGCTGTGATAAAAACAAAACTCGAGCCGATAAGTTGACGTAGATACGTTTTTTTTGCGTTTGTAACGCGTGCAAAATGTTGGTGCTGCAGCAAAATACAAGAACGACATCTAAACATTGTTAAAGAGTTGTGTGCAGTGTCCACAGTTATCTTGTGAAATAGCTGTAAATTCTGTACGACACGCTAAAAAAACTCCTGCGCTCTTCTGGGCTTGTGGGTGGCGCATGGCACGCCTGATTTATGTGCATGCATATACACATGTATTAAATGTTAATATTTCACAGCGTAATAACATCGCCTCACGTTAACACACACACAAACTCACAGTCAGCACTTAGCATTTTAACAAAATTTACACTTTTGCAGACAGCACGTGCACTTGTCAAAATGTGTCAATTGCTTTTATTATAAGCTTCGCATTACCAATTTGTATCTATTTATTTCTTTTTATTTTGCTTCCGATACATAAATGCGAGCACTCCACACTTGCAACTTTAATACAATTCTCAACACGACTGACAGCACACTGACCGCAAATTGCAAAGCTGAAAATACCATAAAATTTAACCAGTGCTAGCAAACATGCTTTTGTTAAAAAATTAACGAATGTTAATCGATATATCGATACATTTCGTACACATTCGTGAGCCAAAATAGCGAGTAACGAGTTCACTACAAAGCGTGAGCGCCAAGAGTATAAATTTAAAGCTTCTCTTTCCGGACATCCCAGTATATAAAGTTCATCCCAGTGGATAAGTTTGTTAGCGCAATGTCTATGTCATCGCACCTTCAGACCGTTTTGAGAAAGCTTGAAATGTACGACAAAGATCAAGAAAAATATTTATCGCATGCAGTAGCCATCTGCATGCACGTTTGAATCAAGCCGAATTACAAAAATGCAAGCACACTGCTGAAGCTTTACTTGATCAGTTTAAATCATTGGGCAAATTTCCTTGTTACCAGGAAGTGGCAGAAAATTTCCTTATGCCATTTAATTGACAATTTGTTCAACATACATATATTATTATCATATATGCGTATATTATATTAAAACTCAAATGGAAAAATATTAATATTTTTTTAATGTAATAAATGTTTTTATACGTGTATGTATAATATTTATGTATACATGTTTTTATTGCACTATTTTGCTCATTTTTTCTGAGAACTTCGTATTTCTAAGAAAAGCATTTGCAAAAATCCCTTTCAACTGCTACTCGTTACTTTGTCACCAGCGAATAAGCTGAGCGGGCGGTTTAAATTTAAAGCGAAAGTAACGAATTTCTGTAGTTCGGAATTGAATTGTAGCTGGTAAAATAACAATAACAATTCAACATAAATACGAATAGTAAAAATTCAACATTTTGGATCCAGCAGTAAAAATTATTTTTTGCTTATGCTTTTTAAATGTTTCTTCTCATTGTCAATTTGATTAAATTGAGAATAAAGGGCATTGCCGATGTAGAAAAATGTACAGTTATTGACGAAAGAAAATGAATTTGAGAAAATAAACAATTATAGCGAACATAAACAGAAGACTAAATCGATGGCACTTAGGCCATCCAAAGTCAGGCTCAAATATTTGGACGCAGGTCGAATTCCGACTCTATCGAAAGAACATTAAAATAAAGATCCTTGATTTCAATACCGAATTTGAGAGAAAGTGTGAGATTGAAAAGACACAATATTTAAGATATATATTTTAACACGTACATATTACTGAAAACACCAAAAGTCTGCATTACTTAAATTATTGAGAATCGCAAGTGAGCACGCTGCGCGGGTGATTTAAAATTGATTTCAAAACATTTGCAACGAACTTCTTTAGTTTAAAATTGGACATCAATGAAAAAGACTTAACCAACAATTAATTAAAAATAAAATACATAAGTGAAAATTATTCCGGTCACGGGAGAAAATATATTATATATATGTAATATATATACAGATAATTTTAAACATGAAGTTAGAGCCCAAATTTAATATGTTTTTCAATTGAAAAATCATAACATGTTATATCTAATCAGTTTGATTCGTTTTGTTACTTATCTCAAATTAATGGATTGTCAGTTTATCCATTAAATAAATCCAACCCCATTAAATGCCAAATGAGAACATGAATATATTCTCTTTTTGTACTTATACGCTATAAACTTTATTAAAATATATTTATATAAATTGCTTGCGCTTATAAATAAGTTTTTACGCTTGGAGTTAAAACAACATGTATGTAGGTATTTGTTTATGCAAGTTTGCTTACAATTCTACATTAAATAAATATATGTATGTATGCATATATATTATTTAGATATTTCTCAATTAAATGCACACGCGTGCATTCTAAAACTACAACGAATTGAGCAAAAATTTGTCAGCAAATTGCATGAAAAGCGAAAACGTTTAAAGTACACAGTTTATATAGCATGCAAATTAACATTTTAGTTATGTACTAGCTTTGATTGAGAAAGTGATCAGAGAGTTGCTTGGGGCATGAGTTGAGCATGCCGCCAAAAATGCATCGTGCAGCTGGCGCCTTGGCCTAGCTCTCCCAGACCTCGTCGCGCTGTTTGGCAGCTAAAAGTTTGCGTTCTGTGAAGCAGTAAATATAAATATAAATGTAACTTGACCTTTGAACAGAGTCTAATACGCAAACACACACCTTTGGCTTCGCGTAGCACACGTCTTTCGTTCTCTCGCTCCTCCGGCGCTGTTGGGAGCTTAACGCCCAACGCACCGGAAACCAGACGACGCGCCAGCGCCGTACAAGTCTCAGGTCGTTGACGATAAGGCTGCAGCGATGTGGCGCCCGCCTTTTTGGCCTTCAGACGGGACTCGAGTGTGGCCTCGGCCAGCGGCTTCAACTTGACATAAGGATGGCCCATGGTCAACACCTCAGCAGCTGCCAAATGAGTTGAACATTAACATCAATATTTATTATTATTTTTTTTTTTTTTTTGAGATAAGGCTTATATGTTACTTACCAATTTGGGGGCTGCTAAACACGGCCAGAGCATGTGTATCATCCACCCATTTGATGTCAAAGCCGGCGCTTTTGTACTGTGAAAAGAGCATTAGCAAATCCGGTGTCTTGAATTCCACTGGGAAATTCGAGATTTCCAAAACATGCGGAAACTCCTCCTCATTGAGTAGTGATTGCTTAATATGGTAAACCTAAATATATATCACAAAATTACTTCGTATATATATAAATATAATTTAAAGCTGATATTACTCACGCTATAGTCCATCTTGGGTAATTCGATTTTGCATTTGCCCACCGATTCGGTTAGCTCCTGCAAAATCTTTGGATTCAAACAGTCACCGTTCTCATCAAACATATTCTCCCAGTCATCTTCATTTTCCTCATCATCATCTTCGGTGGTACTGTCAGCAGGTTGTGTCGCAGCTGCCGTTGCTGTTGCTGCAGTTACATTTGTGGCTGCATCATTGGCCTTGGGCGCTGTTTCAATCTTTTCGGGTATCTCTAACACATCCGATACAAAAGTTTGTTTCATGATGCGACGATTGCTGCGATTGATTTCCTAATGGCAAATTTCATTATTTTATTTTGTGTATTTATATCTACATATATATGCACATATATATTTATGATCGACTTACCTTGGAGGCTCGCTGCAGTTCGCGCACTTCGTTATCACATTTGTTGACATCCTCAGTTGTTGCCACATTGCTGGCTCTTGGCAGTGCTGCATCCTCAATGCGCAGCGACTGTTGCTGCTGTTTACAGTTACTGTTGCTATTGCCATTGTTGTTGTTGTTGTGGGTTTTGCCCGTCTTGGTTCGCTGGGCGCCGCCCATGGTCTGTAAAAAGCGTTAATTAGCTTGCTTGGTAAGAAATTTGAGAATCTTTTGAGCTTTATGCTACCTCCTTATCACAGTTGCTATTTGGCGATGTCGTAACCTGATTCGGTTGATTTTCGCTAGGCGCAATCACAAGCAGCGTATCTGGCTCAATAGTTTTGCCAACTGTTTTCTTGGCGCGCTCTCGGCGCGATCTCGATTTCTTGGGCTTTGCCTGCTGACCGTTGCCGTCGTCTGCCTTCGACGGGTTTGTTTCTACAACTGGCATTTCCAATGGTAGCTGTATCTGTGGCTGTGGATTGCACGTCGACGTCGACGTCGACGTCGGCGTTGGTGTTGGCATCATTGTTGTTGCTGTCGTTGTTGTTGTTGGCGGCGTTGTCTGACTACGTCGTGCCCTTGGCACATAAACAGCACGATCGGGACGTCGCTCGCGACGGGTAGCTGCTGCTGCTGCTGCTGCGGCCGCTGCTGCTGCTTGTTGCTCTCTGCGAAACAGTTGATCAAAACAGAAGTGACAAAAACGAAAGGTAAGCGCTTAACACATGCAAAAGAATTTCGTAAATAACAGCGGTACAGTGCAACCAGTCTATAAATGAATTTCAAATATGATTAAAATCTTTGTTGACACATTCACAGTTTGCTGGGTTTGTTTTAAACGTTTTACTGTATTTTTTGACAGAGCCTACCTGGGTGGTGAACTTTTTCGTGCGACTGAGGTAGTTGTTGGGTTAATTGCTTTTGTTGTTGTTGCTGTTGTTGTTGCTGTTGTTGTTGTTGTTGTTGTTGTTGCCACAGCTGACTCTGCCAGCGTTTCGTTCGTTGCAGCTGCTGCTGTCGTTGCTTCCTCGCTGCTGTTGTGCCTAAGCGCGGGCGGTCTATAGAGATCCACAGAGTTCGATTTGCTCACTGGAGAGAAAGAAATATAATTAAATATTATTATATTGGCAAACGCACACAGCCGTAGCAGGTGAAGCAACATATTTGGCAAAAAGTGTGTACATACATACAAACACAGATAAAAATTCACTAGTGTTGACCCAATTTTACGTTAGTGCGCTTTGTGCGCTGCTTCGTGAATGTCAACACTAACAACAACGCTCGCTGAGACAGGGCGCAACAAGTGAGCGAACGAAAGAGCGAGCGAGCGAGCGAGCAAATGAGCTAGCTGAGAGTGGGATAGTATGATGCAACCAAAAAGCTGCTCGCGAAAGAGGGCGACCTTGAATAAGCTGCGTGACCCGAACAAACAAACGAACTGGCGCCCCTATGTTCGCCGGCGTGTTTGGCTTTATTTTTAGTCGTTTGCACATACACATATAATTAATTGGTTTTTGCTTTGTTTTTGTTGTTGTTTTTTTATACCGTTCGGGTTTCTTTGTTTCTGCATTGACTATTTGCAAACACTTCAAGCTTGCCAAATGTGCCAAATTCGATTACATATATGTTTGTATGTAGATTATAATAAGTGCATGCATAAGTAATAATATATATATGTACGGATTAACAGTGGATTCCATCATATTAATTTGTGTTCTTTCAAATGTAACTATATTTACTCTCAGTACTTACAAGGTGTTTCGCTGATATGCTTCTTAACGCCCATTTTACAGAGTTCCGTTACGCGTTTTCTGCTGGCGCTGCTGCTTCTACCGTTGCTTCGCCAGCTCTTCACTGGCTGTTGCTGCTGTTCCTGTTTGCGGCTGTCAAATACAGTTACAATGTCAGTTTACATTCGTAATAGTGTGTGTGTAAAGCCAGACTTACGTTTCAAAACCGTGCGGATCGATAAGCTGATTGCGAAAACAGACAACAGTGCGTCGATGCGGGCCTTGACCCACGGAGAACGTCAATAGATCGTATTGCTGGCGATAGTTCTCACATGTTTGATGTATGAGATAACGGCGATAATTGTTCACAGGTGGAAAGAGCAGAACCCTGGAGAATGAAGAGACCAAAGCAACCAGTCAGTGCTGAACGATATATGCGATGAATTTACATGGTTGTGTGTGTGCGTGTCACTCTTACTCGAGTGGGAGTAAGAGAGACAGAGTTGTCCGCTCGCTCGCTCGCTCTCTAGTTAGCTAACAGGTTGTGTTGAGCTGTAGAAGACGGCGCAATAAGAAGCACGCAAAGCCCGACTTGTAAATTATGTATGTATTATGCAACAGATACAGCGCGCAATGTAATAATTAACATTCAACCAATAAAAATCATAATAATAATATACCAAAAATATATATATGCATATAATATTATTTGCTACGCGGGTGCACGAACAAGCTGCCGCTGTTGTTGTTTATTGCACGGCAATTAATTGTTTATTAAACGCGTCTTGCATTTTAAACGAGCACAAAAACCGTGTTACCAGCTCCAAACGCCAGCGATGCAATGCGGAAAGCAAAGTTGCATGCTTCAAATGTTGTTGTTGATTTCGTTTTTGTTGTTGCTTTGGGGCAGCTGGGAAAACTCGAAATTGTGGCATTTGCAAACCGGTAATATTGCAGCGAGGCCCCCACAGAGTTTGCAGGCATACATTTCATTTTATTGTTGTTTTTGTTGTTTGTATTGCATAGTTCCGCGTTGTTACAGACACAATTGGAGAATGGGTTAAAACAGGAATTGCAGGAGTTTAACAGCACTTTAGGAGTTGTATGCTGTTGTTGTTGTTAGTGACAGCTGCTCCCGAGGCTTCAACACTTAACAACACACTCATATGTATACATAATATACACCCACACACACAAACACACACACACAATTTCGTGGCAAATATGTTCTAAGAGCTCTTACCCACTGCTCAGACGCTTTTTTAAAAACAACTCAATATCGATGCCAACATTATACACAAATTCCTGATCGATCAAGCTTAAATTAGCTGTGAACGCGTTTTTTCGTTCGCCGTTCTCCAGCTTTTTGTTAAATATGCGACAATGTCGCCACACATAAATACAGTTTAGAACTTTTTTCACGTTTCACGAAGTCAGTGTGTCCACATCAACTGATTGTTGATATTTTTTTATATATGTATGTATCGATGTACAAATTGGTCATGGCATTTGATACGATAGGCTTAATGCGATACATTAATTTGTAAAATAAAATATCGATATCTTTGTGGCAAATAACGAAGTAAAGTAATTTAGACAAAAAAGTAATACAATAAAGAAAATAATTTAATAATGTATTATTATGTTTACTTAAATAATTTATTATAAAAACCAACAAGTTTCCTTTACGCCCAATGCAACATTTAAATAATATTTTAAACTGGTTACCGAGTTTGTCGCTCATCGAATTTATATCACAATATTATCGTAAAAGCTCTTTAATTCCTTCTAAATAATAGTTTATATGCATACATTTACGATTTGCATTTAGTTTCCTTTCATCAATTTCAATATTTACAAATAAAAAAGTAAACAAAAAACAGCTGTGCGTGATTTCTGTGCAATGAACTAGTTATCGAGCCATAATCGAAATATGAACCACTCAACGTAATCGGCAAAACATCGATACTGATTATAATCGCATAGCAAAAATTATTTTGGAAAGTGCGAAATTGCGAACAACGGTAATACACAAAGGTGTTTGTTTGGTATTGAGTGTGTGAGCATAATTTTTTTTGTATTATTTTTAAAGCAAACAAAAGTGTTGTTTGATTTCGTCTTGTCTAAATTTTAAGTGTTCTAAATAAATATAAAGAGCAGCAGCTGAGCTCAAGGTAGTAGAAGCAGCAGCACTAGCAGTAGTAAAAAACGAACGCGTCTTAAGGAAGATTATATATGAGGGGGTGGGGGTGAAAAACAGACAACGAAGGCAACCGCAACAACAAGAGGAACAACAACTGTGCCATTGGCATAGAAAATTTTGCATATATACATATATTAGTGTACATACATACACGCACTCAAATATACACATACATACACATTCAATCTATTAACAATAATTTAATTGCAGACAAAACTAATACAGGGCCAGGGACGCTGACGTCGTCGTGTAAATTGGAAAGTGGCAAAAATAATAATAATAATAACAAAAAAAAAAAAACCAACAGCGCGAGCGTACAACGGTAATAGCAGTAAATACACGCACACACACACACACACACACACACATGGAGGCGTTTGTTTGATGTACAATTTGGGGCAGCGAACAAAAGACAGACAACAAAAATTATGACGACGCGTGAAAATGTTGCGAGCCGTTTGTCCAAATTGATGCTCAACAATGCCACAAACAGCAGCAGCAACAGCAACAATGCAACCGCCACGGCGGCACCCATGTCCATGGTGCAATCATCGCCAACGTCGCCAGGCGAACAAACGGAGTTGAATCAATTGAAACGCGACGCTGATCCGCAATTCTCACGATTTGCCGACTATTTTGTGATATGTGGATTGGACTTGGATACGGGCCTGGAGCCGGATCGTTTTGCGGGTAAATGCCACATCAGACAAATGACATTTCAATTGAACAAATTATCCATACATAAATATATATTTGGTAGGTGACAATCTACACTGCTCGCCGCTGGATCGGGCGTACAAGAGCAAACCGTTGGCACATTACCCGGAAAATGTGCCCTGGAACCCATTCGATGCCCATGGCATTTGCATGGTAGGTGCAGTCGTCGCCCCAACTTCTGATTTTACCCGTATGGGTGAGGTCGTCAATTAAGTTCAATTGGTTGCATGTTGAGAGCTGCACACAAATTCATGCCTCACTGACTTGGGCGCTCAATTGATCGATGTGTGCGTGCGCGTACGCCATGCGAGCTGCTTTTAATTGATGCCACATTGGCAGACGACGTCGACGGCAGCGACGATAAGCAAACAGCCAGACCCTTATCATATAGAAATCTGTGCATGTGTGCGCCTTTGGAGTATCAACGTAAATGCTTTGCAGCGAGCAGCTGCCATTGAAATAAACCAAAACAGTGATCACTTAGTGATTTCAATTGATACCCAGCCATTCATTAAAAAAAGCTTTGGCCACTTGTAAAATATTGCAGAAATGCCTAATGTACAAAGATTGTAAAAGATCCATTTTTAAATGCAAAAAATTGTATGTAAAAAGAATCGATTGATCACTAAATTGATTGATCATTTGTTAAAGTTTCGTATAGTTCATTTAGCCTATTTCTATGTAGGTTTTTAATGATTTATGTCTAGCTATAATTTAAAATGTAATTTGCTCATTATATTCGCATCATAATATTTTATGAATGGAAGTGATTGTTTAGTTCATCACTTTTATGACCACATGGATGCAAATCTAATCTGATAATTAAAAACTTAAAATGCAATGTATCTTATAAGTAGATGTGATTGTTCACTTCCAATACTCACCAGCCCCAATCTCTTTGTCCACAGCTGTCGCTGCCGCAGGGTCTCCGCTTTCGCACACAGAAGCACAACATTGAGCCCAAGTTCCATTCGTTTGCCACCACGCGTGAGGATGGCAAACGTTGCTATGGCTTCAGTTTGGTCTTCTACGAGGAGATACGCAATCGCAACATTTGCGGCGCCATCCACACGCTGCAGTCCATGTTCATAACGGAGCTATCCAATGGCCAGCAGACGCACTCTCTCAGCCGCATCAAGCAGGATGGGCCGGTTAGTCGATCGCTGCCGCGACACTTTAAGGTTGCTGGCCAGGCGCCGCAGTCCGCACAAAGCTACTACGACATCAGCAAGGATAAGCTGTACGTGGCCAAGAGCATCTCGCTGATCTGCCAAGCGCCGTACGCCTTTGCCGCCCAGCTCTTCCTCAAGAACTTGTACCGGTGAGTGCAGTGGGAGAAGCTTTATAATTTACTTTTTTCCTTTTTTCATTTATTATTTTTATAAAAAACTGATAGATACTTTTTAAATGTACAACATTTGTATATATAAATATATCTTTATCAAACTCAGCAATTACAAACTCCATTATACTTATATACAGGCAAAATATCATTAATTTCGGATTATGACATCATATAGCTTCCATTAGTACAAACGGGAAAAAGTTAAAATGTTTTATGAAAAACTATTTTGTGTTTCGCAATAACTTAGCCAATTTAATCGTACTGCTTTATAACTGTATCAATCAGCAAATGTATTTTTGTATTAAACTTTTTTTGTTTTATAAAATAAAAAATGCAGTTAAAATACCATATAATAATTGAAAAAATTAGGGGACTTTTTTTAAATTTTGTAG
This sequence comes from Drosophila micromelanica, assembly GCA_004143825.1. Taxonomy (NCBI): domain Eukaryota; kingdom Metazoa; phylum Arthropoda; class Insecta; order Diptera; family Drosophilidae; genus Drosophila; species Drosophila micromelanica. The sequence continues at coordinate 59,540 of SCDY01000234.1, forward strand.
TTTTAGATATTCTTATAAAACTTATGCTACCAACATTTAAGCCTAATCTTATCAATATCGAATTTGAGTTTTTCTATAAAAATATTATTAAGAATAGAAACATCGCATTTACTATATATCTCTGAGTGTATATTGATATGCCATTTCCGGATGTTATCAAGCATATTTTTTATAACACTTTGATCTATTTAAGACATGTTGATAGCATCTGGTGCTTGGCTTTTAATCATTATATAAAAATAAAAATAATATAAATTATAATTAAATGTAATTTAAGATCGAGAAATTTAAACAATCAATTATTTAATATATATTCCTTCATTCTGTTGCAGTTGTCTTCCACGACAGCCCGGCGCTGGCATTAGTCTCGAATCCTACGTTTACAATATACTCTATGAAGTGATGCTACCTCAGCCGGGCAAATCGATACGGGTTTATTTGCCGCCCATGGAGCCGCATTTGTCGGCGATTGCGTTGATCTTGCAACGTCCGTCGCTGGCCACAGAGCTGCCGCTGTTGGACTTTCCGCTGCGACTCCTATTTAGCTATCTGGGCGTGGAGTGCGTCATTCAGCTGTTGACCTGTGTGCTCCTCGAGAGTCAGGTGCTGCTGCGCTCAACAGGTGAGGCTTTCGGGTTTCTTCTTTGTTTTCCTGCAACTCCAAATCCTGTTTCTCTTTGCAGACTATCAGCGTCTGATGATTGTGGGGGAGTGCATAACATCGCTGCTGTTTCCCTTCATCTGGCCACATGTCTATGCGCCCATTTTGCCCGCGGCACTGCATCATTTCCTGGACGCACCGGTGCCGTTTGTGATGGGTCTGCACGCCGGCTGCGAGGCAGCGCACAAAATTGGCAGCGAGGCGGCGCTGTGCTTTGTGGACATCGACAAGAAGCACATCCAGCTGCCCGAGGAGCTGCCCGTTTTTCCGCACAAAATGGACTTTATGGCCGAGATCATCTCCGTGCTGGATAAGTTCGAAATTGAGCGCGATCGCGCCCAGGAGCCCAGCCTCAAGAACGGCTACGGTTTGCGTGGCGGCGCCGATGCGATGATCTCAAGCTGCACGCTGCCCAACGGCCTGCAGGCGGCGCGGCGCAGCAAAGAGCGCTTTCAGCAGCTCCAGGAGACGGTCTATACGCTGTCCGGTGCCGGCGGCTCGCCGGCCCAGTTGCCGGGCGTCGATTATCAGCCGCTGGTCGCGCATCCATCGAAAATTGATCATGTGCCGCGCATTGCGGACTTTCTGCGACGCAAGGGCGGCATGCGTGCCGCCCAGCCGAGCGGCTCGCCCGTGGGCAGTCCCACGCTGTCGCTGTCCTCCTCGCCGGTGGGCATCTACCACGATCTGGACGCCGTCGATGCCACACTGCCGCCCTCGCGCATGGGCTCGCTTTCGAGGCGCGCCGAGAAACCGCAGCTCTCCGCCGTCGAGCAATACTATCAGGATTTGCGGATAAACAATTCACTGCGCGAGATATTCCTGAATCGATTCGTGCACATGTTCCATGCATACGAATACTTTGTCATCTATCCGAATCAGGCGAAGGACGAGTGGCTCTCGAATCGCGAAACTCTCCAGAATTTTGATAAATCCTCGTTTCTATCCGATCAGCCGGAGCATCATCGGGCGTTCCTGTCGCGCTTTCTCGAATCTCAAATGTTCGCCACGCTCATCGACAACAAAATCCTGGCCATGTGGGAACCGCTGCCGGACGAGCAGCTGCAACTGTTCGATCAGCGCATTAAACTGTTGCGGTAAGCAATTCAGTTTTGAGAAATTCTCTTCAGTTTGATTTTGTCGATTTTTGCTTCACAGACGTCGCCACGGCGAGAACATGATATGCGCCACCAGCTACGAGCCGTGCGTGCTCAGCCAGGACTCGCAGCAGTGCTTCGAGAAGCGTCTCAATTGCATTGACATCGAGGTGACGCCGCCAAGTGAGATTCTGTCCAATCGGGCCGCCTACTTTCGCAGCTTCCCGCTGCTCGAGAAGGGCGTCCTAAATCAGGAGTGCGCCTCGAGGTAGTGTTTAATGCACTTGTACCATTTGCTTATCCAAAATTCCAATCCCCCTCCCCCAACTTCAAACAGAGCACGCTTACTTAAAAAAAAAAAAAAAACCAAAAAAATAGAAAAGAAAATTGTTAGCCCCATCATTTTGCATTTCCCGTCTTCCCTCCTCCCACTTTTATCGGCCTGCTGTTGTAATCTTTGATATTATCCAATTGTTAGCATATGTATTATTTAATATCGTTATTAGTTCAGCTGTTTACTGTTATTTACACACGTCGTGTTGTCTTCCACCTTTTGTTCTTTTGTACAATAATTTATTGCTTAACTTTTAGAAAAACGAAAAAAAAAAAAAGAAAACACAAATACTTAACAAATAAATTGCATATCTCAAACGAAAACAACACAAAATAAACTGTTGTTAACCTTTGTTACATTTTTCGTTTCTTTTTCTTTAAAATGCATTTTTTATCATCTTGTTTACTGCACCGCATGCGCACCTCCCCCCTACTCCACACCTCCATGCATTTCGGCCCAAAACCTTTATTTAGTTCCTTCAACTGATCCAAAACCCAAACAAGAAAAACTCTTTTATCTTTTGTTCTGCTCAAAATTTCACATTAAAATTAAAATATTTAAAACTCATGCCGCTAACCTTCATAAAAAAAAAAAATAAAACCAAAACCAATCCCTGAACGAAAAACAAAAAATGAATAAAAACAGGGGCAACAGCCTGCGGCGCGTCAAGAATGGCAACAAGTGGCGTGCCCGCGAAATTTCGCTGGATCAGAAGCCGGCGTCGAACAGCGGATCCAACTCCAATTCCAGCTCCAATGTGGCCATCAATCGGCTGTCTGCGAATCTGACAACGGCGGACGTGAGTCCCGCACTGATCGCCCAGGCCAACTGGACATTTGTGGAGCGTCTGCTCAAGGTGCACCCCAAACAGAATTCGAACAAAAAGTGTTTGCCATTAGCTAAAAGTTATCCACGTTTTTCCACCAGGACATCAAATCGAAAACCAAACGCATGCTGCTCGAGAAGATGGGCAACGAGGCGGTGGCGTTGGGCCTCAAAGGTGACGGCATCGAGGAGAACACACTCATAGCGAGCATGTGTGATCTGCTGGAGAAGATCTGGTCGCACGGTCTGCAGAGTAAGCAGGGCAAATCGGCCCTCTGGTCGCATCTGCAGGCGTACCTCGAGCAGCAGGAGTCGCGGGGCAACGTCGAACCGGCCACGCCCGTCTCCTGCAGTCCCAGCAGCAACCGGATGAACATTTCCAGCGCCTCGCCAGCGCTCGCCTGGAATGCCATGCGCAAGCGCATGGATTGTAAGTCGAATCCTTGCTTGACAATCCTAGTTTAACTAAGAGTTGTCTGTTGCTCTACAGATTTGTCCACATTCCAAACGGACTTTGAAAGTCCGCCGAGTCCGAATCGCAGCAGATCCCGTGATCGCAACAAGTTTGTGGGCCTGGAGCAGCTGTGCCCGCTGCCAGAGTCGCTGGAATTTGATGTCAAGTAGGTCACACAACTGGTTTGCCACATTAAATATTTAACGATATCCCTGTTTCGACCAGGAACGTGCTGGCCATGGCGGACATCAAGACGCACATTGGCTACACACGCGCCTGGGTGCGTCTGTCGCTGGAGAAGAAGCTGCTGTCGCGTCACTTCCGCACGCTGCTCTCCGATGAGAGTCTGCTGCGTTCGCTGTACAAGCGTTCCGCTTTCCTGCGCTGCGAGGAGGAAAAGGAGCAGTTCCTCTACCATTTGCTGACCCTCAACACCGTCGATTACTTCAGCTTCACCAACATCTATCCCACAACGAGTAGGTTGCGCTAGACAACAACTGCTCTCAAAATCAACACTTATTCCCTTGTTCCTTTTTTACCCACACCGTCTTAGAGCTGCCCTATCGCGTGGTCATCTTCCCGTCACGCAAACATGGCTCCTATCACACCTCCAGCAATGTGTGGATCATGGTCTCCGGCACCATGAACGAAACACAGCGTGTTCCCGTCCCCAAAGGCTCGCTGGAGTTCATCTTCCATGTGAGTGGCCATTGTAAAATGTCTATACACAAAATTTCTTTAAATTTCTTCTGGTTTTTGCAGTATAAGAATCTGGGTCTGCTGACCACGATGCGTATAGGACACGACAATTCGGGGCCGAGTCACAAGTGGCTGGTGGAGCAGGTGGTGATGCGAAATGAGGTCACCGGGCACACCTACAAGTAGGTCATCCATTAACGCACCCAAACTGAATTTAATTTAACTAATTACGTTTTATTTTTTTTTATAAGATTTCCCTGCGGTCGCTGGCTGGGCAAGGGCGTCGACGACGATTCCACGGAACGTTTGTTGGTTGGCCAGCGTATTTCGACCAATGTGAAGAATGCAGAGCTTGTGCCGCCAACGCGCACACCGCCCCGTACGCGCAGTCCGAGCGTGCAGCGTCAGGATTCAGTTGCCCCATCGGAGATCCAACACCAGCTGGGCAACTGCGTCAATGTGATTGTCAAGTGGCACTACAAGCCGAGTCGGGATCGCGATGTGGGCACGCTGACGAATCTGCTGTGCGGCGACGATGGTCTGGTTAAATGCCTGGAACAGGTCTTCCTATGCGGCTTTCGTTCGTCGCGTTTCTTCGGACGCAATCTGTACATCTGGGACTATTTTAGTAAGTGCTTGAATTATTATTTTTGCCGCTTTTTTAATGGCATTTCTTTTGGTTGCAGCCAAAATCAAGGAGCTCTTCGAGCAGAATCTGCAGCAGGAGCTGGATGACTCGGCGTCCAGCATGGATTCCTCGTTTAGCAACGGCAGCTGCAATAGCCTGCCGCGTCGTGAGATAGCCAGCATATGGCGGCTATATGTACAGCTCATGGATGAGATCAATGTCACGGCCAGCACACTGGGCAAGGATGGCAAATTTCAGCTGCTCATTTGCCTCAGCCTGAGGTGGTTTATTTTGAAAAGATTTTTGAAGCATTTTATTAGAACATTCTGTATTTCAGGGAGCACCTGCTGACGCGCCTGATCAAGCCCATGGCCATGACGAAAGTCACCCAGGAGATGTACGAGGAGGAGAGTTTTCTGCGTCGTCGCAATCTTTTGACATTTCTCATACAAATACTGGAGCCGCTCGACGATTGCCACATCGTGCTGGAGAACTCCATAACCCAGGGCATACGCATTCCATCGCAGTGCTGAGCTGTCCAGCTCGTTGCCACCAACAACCAACAACCACCAGCCAATTGCCACCAATCCAATCACCCACAGACATTTGCAACCAGTGACCTAGAATACTCATTTACATATATGCCCTAAAGTACATGGAAGGAACTCGTGAGGAATCTCTGGAAAAGTACTCGAATTCGTTATTAGTGTTTATGTAAGCTAAAGACTTGTCATCCTTTTAAGCCCAATCCTCAATCACTTGCCATCCACACACGCTTGCCAAGTGTTCCAAGTCAAAGTGAAGCCAAAGTTGAAAATAACAAAAAAAAAAAAAAAAAAAAAAAAAACAAAAGACAAAGAAAGAAAAGAAAATTGTGTGCAATTATGAAATTAATCCCAAAACCTATTCTAAAATGTTGTTCGAATTGAAAACTGCGTAGCTATTTAGAATTTAAGATATTCTAATATGTATATCATCCCATAATCTTGGTCAATTTTCCTAAGTTAGTGAATTTATTTTTTAAACCGGTAGCTTTCCATTTAGTTGACATACCAAAGAATTTTCGTTTTGTGAAACGAGTATTGTCAATTCTATGATATTATTAATTTTATTATTATTGAAATTAAGTGAGACATTAAGAGACATGGTGTTTATGTTGAAAATCAAGCTTTATTTTTATATATTTCATTTAGCCAAAAAAAAAACATTATATATTTACGAAGTTTTTGAGTGTCAATAAATATGCAAAAGACAGCAATAAAAATTGCAATTCAATTTGTGTTTGCTGTAAATACGAAATATTTATTTTCCGGTATTTTCCCCTAATTATTATATGTGTTAAATAAAGTTGCGGTAAAATCTTTTATATCGATATTTTTATTTTGCCTAGTCTCACACAGCGTAAGTACATTGTAACTTGTATCTTCAGTGGAAACGTGTCATTTACCTATCGATATGTTTTCTTTGAACCAGGTGGCAATTAATAACAATGTGGCAACGCTAAAATCAGTTGCTGTGAGCGCGATTTCCACTCGACTCGCTGCACCGGACAGACGCGGACACGCAATAGCTTTAAATGCAATTACCTCAATTGCAAGCATAAAAAAACAAATATAATCAAGTGGATCACAGACGACGGCAAATAATTGCCAGTCAGGCACAGTGCAAAATAAATTAATCTCAGTTTGTAGTGCGTCATTTCGCGTAAAAATTCAAAACAAACAAAAAATAAAAAAAAAATACAACGTTGCCACGAACACTCATCGATTTTTAGCAGAAATATTGAAGATAATTTTGAAAAGTTGAAAGTAAGTTGGCCTGAATTCTCTTAAAATATCAAGTGTATGAATGTATTGCCGCTGCTGGTGGATCACAGCGAAAATATGTGCACAAAACTATTTACAAACGACGCACTGTTTGCACTGTCGCTGCTGCTGCTGTCGTCTGCTGTCTGCCTATTGGCGATGACGTTGACGCTGCCCGTGACGTGAGCATAATTCCCTCTCCGCTCTCAGCAGCGCACATTTGCGAGCATTCACTGGATTTGAACTGGGTATCCGGGAGCTGCTACTGAAAACATATTTATTTCTTTATTTTTTTTTATTTGGCTTCATGGCCCACAAAATATGCGTCTTAATTGGGTGATTTCGCTGCCAAGGCTTTGATGTTTACATAATAGCGGCCGCCTTGCCCAGATATGTATATCTATAATATTTTATGCATTCGCAGCTGCCGCTGCTATCGATTTGTTCTAACATGCGAACCGGCGTGGCGTCGCCACAGTTCCCAGTTGTCTGTCCCCCCTCCGGCATTAGGCCAGCAAAGGCCACCGCCACGTCACTTTTTTTTTAACATCCCTCGGCATCGTATGACTTTCGTGTGTTTGTTGTGGCACAAACTTGCAACGATGGTTCTGGTTCTTTTACCTCTCACTCTCTCTCTGGGTTAGTCTGCACTTTTCTCTCAAATGGGGCTGCTCTGCTGCTAATGAACTTTGCGCTGTGATCGTATGATTTTAAAGTTGGCATTCGTCATTGTTGCTTGGCAATGCGAAAAAGAAAGAAGAGGAATAAGCAGAATTCAAGCTAAAAACACATTTAATAATAACCTAAGCATTACGCGTATTACTCATGCTTGACGCTGACGTTGCTGCCGGTGCCAGCTGCGCTCGTGCTCCACTTTCCCAAGCGGTCACTCAAACAATTTTTTACCGTTGCCTAATTTCGACTGCGGTCTCAAAACTATGAATGTACACGCGAAAGCTCAATATAGAGGGAGAGAGTGTGAGAGGGAGAGCTAGAGCGCAAGGGGGCACAGCTGAAGAGAGAATGATCGTGTCGTACGCATGGGAAGCCCACGCACAGTTAGTCAGCTGTTACTCAATGAAACTGTTTATCGGCAGTCGTGTGTGGGTGACTTAAGGCGCGACCGCGGGCTTTTGTGGGTGTGTGTGTGCGTAATTGCAAATCGGTCTGTGTGTGTGTGAAACTTTGACAGTGTGTACAAACATTTAAAATCTGAGAAATTGCACAATCAAGAACCAGATGATTATAAACTTATCTAAGAGGTGTATAAATTGAATAGTTTGACAACTCGTTGGGCCTTATTGGTTTTACATAGTACCAATAAAAAGTACCTTATAACTTTATTATTTTCCTTTTTATGCAATCGTAAAAAAATTACTATGTATAGTATAGTATAATATATAGTATAATTTAAGTGCAACTTAATTACAAGGCTAATCTAGTATACAAGGCTAATAAAATAGATCAGGTTACAATTACAGTTTTGTGCGTCGTACATCTTTTCTTAATTTTTTTTTTTTTTTTTTTTTGGTTAAATTTGTGATGATAATGTCTGAAGGCAACAGTAAGGTTATCAATGAATATAAAGTCTATATGTGCTTTATATAAACGTATTTTTATATAAAAAGCTTGTAAAAGGCAACCGCTTATCAATAAGTTTAACAGCATGTCTAAGTCATCTTAGCTTGTATTTAATTGTGTGACAACTGTACTGGAGACTGTACGTCTGACGGAAAGCAACCAGAACGCTAAATTCTACGAACAATTAAGCCAACACAGCAAAAAATACAATATTTTGCTTGGTCTCTACACACGAATTTTGTGGAAAGTTAGCAACTCCGAAAGAAACGCGAGTTACGTGCATTAACCCCGTATCGGAGCTTAGAGACGTTTCCGATGACGAACATGAACTTTAGCCGTGCTTGCTATTTGGTGGGGATTTTGCAACGTTAAATTTTTTACAAACAGTACGCACATACATTGTACATGTAGATCCGCCTTAGCTGTTATCGCTACGGTTTGCCGCTTATCAGTGAGCACGCTTGTACCTAAAACAATATACTGAATACATACTATATATACATTCATTATATAGTATTTTTATTCGATCTATGTGTGTATGTATTTTGTAGATATTTCCATTTTTGGGAATTCATTAACTTATGTCCATAGTGCAGCGGAAACATGTTTCAAAAGATAAAAGTCAAACAAAAGATAAGACAACAGGTAGCCCAATGACAATCTAATAATACTTACGCTGAGTGGGCCACCTGCCAATTTTTAGATGTGCTCTGCTCACCATATTCGCCCACGTACCTGGTATGCACTCACTTTTTGTTATTTTGTTTACATTCTCACTCACATACATTTTACTCCATTAACATACAAGCATGTTTGTATGTTTGCACACACTGGCATGGTATGGTGGGTGAGTATTGCCGATCGTACGACAGAGCTGACGTTCGCTTGTGACGTCACTGCAGCCACCATTATCGCATTTAAAAACAACGCAAAATTTGCCCGCAGCTTTAAAACGCGTTTACGTTTATTCTTTCTGGCTGGCAACAAAATTAGCATGCATGTCTTCTTCTTCTTCTCAATTTCACAATTTCTTCTATGGCACGTTCAAAATAACGATTACATCATGGCCATAAAATCCAGTTTTTTGTAAAACCAACTTGAACTTGAACGAGCGCATACGAGAATTCGCAGATTCTGAGCCGGTTTTCATATGTGAGTCAGAGCTGGAGCATTAGCATTAGCAGCAACCTTGAACGGAATAAACTCTCCTTATGTTGGTCTCCAGGCTAGTTTTTTTTGTGTGCCTTATCATTGGTGTGATAAGCAGTACACATGCTCTGTTTAAACAAAAACAAACAAGATTTGACGTAACATGGCAATTCAAGGCTAGGTAGCGCTGTTCTAAGTAAATTTGACAAATATCTTATGCGCCATCAAAGAGTTGGATAAATTTAAAAATCTTAAATAAAGCACGCAGCAAACAGCTGACAAATATTCACTGAGTGTGTTAGACTGAGAAAGAGCGCATCAATTTCTAGTTGTTTCACGCACAGCTTATGCAAATATTTGTGTGCTCACGTTCCTTTTTTTTCTCTAAAAAAATGTTTAATAAATTTATGTGTATGTGTGTCTAATGAATGTTAATAGTCGTCATCGATAGGTTTGTGCAAAATAAACTATAACGGTGCTTATTTAACGGTGAGTGAGTGTTTCAAGTTTTGTTTTCTACTTTGCTCGACCCCCGTGCACCTGACTCATTCTCTCTTACTCCCACTCACATTAATTGATATGCGATGTGTTCGTGCCAAAATGTGTTGTTATTGTTTTTTTGAAATTCTTTTCGTTGGATCTATTTGTCTGTTGCTGCACTTTTTTAAAGAAATTTCGCTTTTATCGCAGCGCGTGGCAAAATAAAACGAATAATTAAAACGATTATTTTTGTCCATGGCATCCGGCAGCACTTTAATCGAAATGTCACGTGTCTCAAATGTTTCCGATTGTGTAAACGTTTCACTGTGTGTAAGAAGACGCGGAATTTCATATGTACATATATTATAGAGCTGCTCTGATTTAGTTCAAAGGAACTACTCACTTAACTGAACAATAGAACTACGTCTCAAATTAATGTTCATCGTTGGATTTCCCTCTATTATAGTTTTTGTTCATTCATTCAGCCATGTAAGGTTTATTTACTATGTATTTTTAAATTTGGTATATATACCGGTAAATTTGTTTATTCTCATTGCACTCATTGATAAATAAATGAAGCAAGAAAACTTATGACATTTGATGATTTAATACCAATTTAACACTGAACTAATTCATTGAATTGAACTACTCTGTACACCTCAAAGGCATTACTTACAAAAATGTACATGTGTACACACTTATTTATATATGTATTTTTATTTATTTATGCATTCACTTGTTCGCGTTTCTTGCAGTTTGTCGGAGCGACGAATAACGACAACAGCGCCAAGAGAAACAGCTCCGTTATAGCATAGAAATTCTTAAGAGAAGAAATAAATCAGTAAAACTGCCGCGACCGTTGCAAAAGATTCGCTGCGATGGCAACTTCATCGATAATCGCCAATAACACCAACAGCACAATTAAAGCGGGCACAGCTGCTGCTGCTGCCTCAAACGCAGCCACTGCCGCCGCTGCCGCGGCCGCTGTCGTAGTCGCATCTTCGCTGACCACACGCAAGCGCACCTACGAGACAGCCATTGTCATGCCAGCGATGGACGCCAAAGAACTGACGACGACGACGACAACGACAAAAACACGCACAGCAACCGCAGCTGGCGGAACACCCACAGGCAGAGCGAGCAGCCCGCTGGAAAGCTTGATTGTGATCAGGGATGAGCCGCAGGCAGCCACCACCTTGCGCGACTCCACGCGCACCATCTCACAGAGCGAGGCCGATGATGGCAACGAGGCGACCTCACCGGACGACACCCTGCCCTCCTGCTCGAGCACAGCAGCGGCCGACTATCTCAATGGCAGCGCCGGCGCCAAGCGCAAATATAAGCCAACCTCATTGTCGCCCCCGTTGCTGTCACAGACGCAGACACCGTCATCAACACCGCCGCCACTGCTGCTGTCGCCATCAGCCTCAGCAGCGGCCACCGACTTTTCCACCCAGCCAATATATAGCAGCAGCGGCACCTCCGATCTAGCGGTAAGTTCAAAACGTTCAAAATGTCTTTGACAAGGTCACGCGATATTGCATCATCGAGGTGGGGTAAAGCAGCCAACTGTATTCTGGAATTGTGTACATTTATTTTTGCAATTTGCCAGAAAGTATACTAAATATTGTTCAGATAGGAAATTTTGTTTAGAGATCGTTCCATGTTTTATAATCAAGCAAAAACTAATTAGTCAGCAACAAATTGGATGGTATATCAAGTAATATATATTTTGCGCAAATTTACATAAGAGTGCTCTGGACGGGTATGCCCAACTAGAAAATGACCTGAGCTGTTAGTTACTTCAAAATACATTCATTTCTATTCTCTTCTTTACACTACGAAAAATGTATAATTTATTAAGAAATTTGGATATTCAAATAAGATTATAATGTGTGTATATACCAACCAAAAATCGAGAAGTGGCTCATTTTTTCAAACGTATTTTAAAACACGAACATTCGAACGTATTCGGGTGTCTTTATTAATCAGCACTATATGTTTTTGAATGTATTGTAAAAGAAACTATCAAAATTAATTAAATGTAACTCCCCCAAAATAAAGTTAAGTATGCCCTCTTGTGCCCCTTAAAAATGCAAGTGCATTATACCCATTTTCAAATATTTTCAAAGGGTATTTATTGATTCATTCAAAGCTAAATTAAAATCGACCTATTAAGAAACCTGACTTTCAATTTTTCAACAAACTCAAAATGTTGACAGAAATGTAAAGATCGTAGATTAAAAGATTAAAATTGTAGATTAAAAACTGAAACCTTTAATTTGACTTTTGCTCAACGTAAATATAATGTACACATATATTTTTTAAAATTGGGTTTTTATGTTTTGCTGCGAATATATATTTGACCAAGTGTTGATCATTCGAGCATGAAATGATTTTGTTATATATACTTCTAACCATGTCAGACGTCTGGTTTCTGTTTTTAAATTTATGGGCATTTACCTTTTTTTGTTATATATACCTAGAAATATGTATATTTATATTTTTTGCTTAAAATTAGCTATTAAATTTTTAATTGATGTTCGTTTTTTTCTCTGCACATTTTCAATTTTGTAACTAAAATTTCACAAGCTCGCAACTTGGCCAATTTTAAATACGTTGCAAACATAAAAAATTGTAACAAGGTTACAAAAAAAATTTCGTATTTTCAATTGTTTTATAACAAGAGTAGCTTCTTCCTTTCAAATAGCTGTCCATATATAGCCAAGTGATTTAGGTTTTTTCTTTCTTTTTTTGGCATTGGTTTTTTGTCTGTGATTTTGTTGGCGCTGATTGACGCTTTGATTGGCGTCGAGTTCATCATTAACTGGCTGCTGCTGTCAGCTCACTGATTGCTCAGATATAGATCGTATGATATATCGCCTGATGCTATTAGCAGCGCCTCGTGCCAAGTCGTGCGACTAGTTCTCCCACCTATACATCTGCATATATTCAGATATATATATATATATATATTCATATGGCATAATTTGTGCGCTCAATTTGCGGCAATTGAAATTGAAACAGCGTCTGGCCGGGCCGGGACGGGACTGGTTATTGTCATTGTCAATTGTATTGATTTGGAAGCAGTTGCCGCCAATTAATTGAAAGCCGCTGCGCAATTGAGTCGGGTCCAATCCTCGATAGAAATCAGGCAACAAATAGTCGCAGTGAGCCGAGCGTTTGTTGTGGCAATGTCAAAGCAATCGTAGCTGCCTGGAGCTTCAGTTAGACAGCTGAAAGCAACTCAAACAGATCATATTTTTCACTGTAATAAGAAAAAATAAACTATATTTGATAAAATTATTTAAAAAATACAATAAATTATAAAAATGTCCGAGCCAGAAGAAGTTTCGCCTACGCCGCAAATGTTTGAATACAAAATGTTGCCGCTGCACATGGACTTTAAGGAATTCGTAAGGGCGCCCAAATCTGACAAAGATCTGTCATATTTCAATGTAATAATATCGTTTACCTATTCTTCTTCTTCTGTTGCAGACAATTTGCAAGCCAGCCCCGTTCTCCTGCGATGAGGTGGCAATTTTGGAGCGCGAACGTTGTGACTACACAAAGCGCATCACCTATCAAATGGCACGTTCCGGGCGAACGGGTCGCCGTGTGCGCGTCTATGCGGATGGCATCTATGATCTGTTCCATCAGGGCCATGCCAGGCAACTGATGCAGGCCAAGAACATCTTTCCCAATGTCTATCTGATTGTCGGCGTTTGCAACGATGAGCTCACGCACCGCATGAAGGGACGCACCGTCATGAACGGCTTCGAGCGCTACGAGGGTGTCCGTCATTGCCGTTACGTCGATGAGGTGGGTGCAGGCTTTCTCTCTAAAAAAGGCCTCTACTAAATACACTTTTAACCGTTTCCAGATTGTCCAGAACGCCCCTTGGACGCTGTCAGATGAGTTCATAGCCGCGAATAAAATTGACTTTGTGGCACACGATGACATTCCCTATGGACACGATGGCCTGGATGATATTTACGGGCCGCTCAAGGCGCGCGGCATGTTTGTGGCCACGGAACGCACCGAGGGCGTTTCCACCTCGGACATTGTGGCGCGTATTGTTAAGGATTATGATTTGTATGTGCGTCGCAATCTTGCACGCGGCTACTCTGCCAAGGAGCTGAACGTCTCCTTCCTATCCGAGAAGAAGTTCCGTTTGCAAAACAAAATGGATGAGCTCAAGTCGCGCGGCAAGCGCGAATTAACCAAAGTCAAGGGTGACATCATTACCAAATGGGAGGAGAAGTCCCGCGAATTCATTGACACATTTCTGCTGCTGTTCGGGCGCGAGCGTCTGCATCATCTGTGGAACGAGTCCAAGGGCAAACTCATACAGGCGCTCAGTCCGCCCGGCAGCCCCTCGGGCTCGGTCAATGGCGATGATCTGGATGGCGATGGCACCGATTCCGATGAATACTTGGAACTGCCCACCGAATATAGCGGCGGCAGCACAAGCTCTCTAAATGGCAACAAACAGCGCTCGTCGCTGGCGCGACCCAGCTACCAAAACCGTTCGGCAACAGCCTCCACGCCGGATGACTACGAGGACGACGATGATGTCGTCTACGATGCCGAGTTTGGCGAGCGGCGTAGCAATTGAACTCCACTTGTAGTGTAGCGTTGCAAGCAACCGTTTTCAGATTTGGCTAGCCTAAAGTTTCACTTTCTCTCTCTTAAAGCTATTGTATATTTATTAAATTGTTTTTTCGTGCGATAAACAAACGCATCCATCCCATTTTTCGGGACCGGGGCCCCAACTCCCTTATCGGAGCCGCGCCTTCCGGACACATATGCAATTTCCTTTAGCTGTATCTCTAAATGGTATCTGTAATCAATTTAGTTTTAGTTGCACTGCATTCGCTCCTCAATCGCCCCCTCCCCTTATAGACCTGTAGCCAAATTTGTATAGCCAAAATGGAGCCGCAGCTGCAAACAATATAAAAAAACAAAATGAAATCCTTCACAATTTACAAACATAGAATCCTAACCAATAGGAAAAAACGGCATGAAAAAAGCAGTAAAAAATATACCAACGCAAAAGACTCATTTTTTGTATTAAGCCTTAAAGATTTTGCGTGAAAAAAAGATGAAGAAAAATATATAGAATTATTTATATTAAATTATGTCGCCTAAATATAAGTTAAAAGCAACACCAACATAATTACATAAACATACAATTCACATTCGCAAAAGAAAACAAGAAATATAAAAATATATACAAAATACAATTTGCAAAATGAAAACTAAAGCTTTGTTGAATATTTTTTTGAAAAATAAAATTTAATGAAAGCTGCAAATGTTACAGACCTTATATATGTATTCCAATTAGTGGGTGGTGTGTATACAAAAAGCGATTTTTTATAAATTGGCGATTTCTCAATGTGAACAATTCAACATTTTGCTATTCTCTCTGCCTTTATTGGATTATATATTGTTATATAATAATGCAAAATACATATGAATATGGTTTAGTAAATCAAAAAAGGGTTTTTAAGTTTGTTATTTGTAATAACATTGAAATAGACTCGCGACTTTGGCGCACTTAACAAAAATTTCTTAAATTGCGTTCATTTGATAATGCCAACGATTTGATCATCTTATTTGATTTAGGGAGCTCTGTTCATGCCAACTGCAAAAAGGGGCACCATTTTCTTGCCCTTAGACTTCTTTTGCTTCTTGCTGGCAATGGCATCCACTGGAGCGTTATTCGATTTGCCACCACGCTGTTGCTTCTGCTGGCCCAGAGCGCCCTCAAGTAATTCGCCAAGCGCCCAGGGGCCAACGGCACGCAACTCATTGTCCTCATCGAGGGTGGGACGACTGGTGGTTGCCACATTCACTGGCGGTGGCGGTGCGGCGCGACCCCATGCGCCCACATGGAACTCTGTTGGGCTGTGACGAAAGCCCGAGGAGCTACCTGGCGAGGCGCCGCCAATGCTGGGCCACAGCTCCTGCTTGGGACTGGCCGCCACAGAGGAGTAACGCGGTCCGCCGCTCGCCTGACCAATGGCGATGGGCAAAGCGCCTCGTGGTGCCGGCAAATCCTCCTCGAAGCCACACTGCAAATATATGAAGATTTAGCAAATATTTTTGTATACAAAAAGCGTGTAAATGACGCACAGTGGGAAACTCATGGGTAGAGCTCAGATTCAAGTTGGCTGCACTGGCGATTAGCTTGCCCATCTGGCGATCGTTGATCTCATTGATGTGCTGCTCCCGTTTGCGTTCCTCGCGCTCGCGACGCTGACGCTCCTTCTTGCGATGTAGTATATCATCTGCGGAATTGGAGAACTGATTAGCTGAAGTTGAGTATGATTAAAATAATCAGTTACCCTTGAATAGCTTGAGTATGCTGCCCGAAATAATTGGTGGCTGCAGCTCCACTTCGACGACGGCGAACTGGCAGGTCAGCGGCAGATGACCCAGACAGGTGAATTTGCGACGCTGCTCCTCGTTCATGGAGTGATGCTCCTTTTGTAATATCTGCGCCTTGATCAGCGCCGGTGCCAGATCCAATGTGCCGTAGCATGCCTGCAGCATTTTAACGTTCAATGGATGCAAATAGATGTTCTGACCATCATTCGATTGATAGAAATAATAATATTTGTTGTTGTTGCTGATGTTGTTGTTAATGTTGAAGTTGGTGCAGTTGCTGCTGCTGCAGCTGGCCTCGCCCAAGGATGAGACAGAGGCATCGTCTGGTTTCTCAATATCAATATCTGGAGTTTTCGCTTGTGGCTGCTCCTCTTCTACCAGCTGTAATTGGGGGAGCTGCTGCTGCTGTTGCATCTGCAACTGCTGTTGTTCCTCCGGCTCCAGGCCCAGCTTTTCACAACGCTCTTGCAATGTGAGCAGCGCCTGCTGTATGAAAACATCCTCTGGACAGGACACGTCGGACTCTGCCAATAGCTCACGACGCTCGCGTTCAATTATGGCCGCAATATCTGCCCGCTTGGCAATCAAAAACTTTGAGAAATGCTTGGACTCATCCACAGCGCTCAGCAGCGGAAAACGCTCGTGCGGCTCGAGGGCAGCGCCGCCTGGGCCCGCATAGCGCTCAATATAAATGGAGCCCTTGCGTCGTCGCATCAATTGAAAGCTGATGGTGTCGGCCACATTCATCGCGTGCTGCTGCTCGATGGTGCAGCTCTTCAGATCCGCCGCGTGGATGGCATCGTAGCAGATGGGACACTTGCGCCAGGTCTTGTCGCTCAGCGAGAGATAGTGCAGCAGACAGGGCCAGCAGTAGGCGTGGCCGCAGCGCGTCAATTTGGCCGCCACCGGCGGATAGAGGCAAATGGGACACTGCGGCTCCTCGGTCGTATGAATGTTGATCTGTTCAATTAGATTCCAATCGATCAGCGTGTCCGGCGATCCGTTCACCTGCGCCTTGGCACTGCTCCGAATGACAAACTGAAAGTTCGCCTGCAGAAACTGCTCCTTGTTGTAGCGCGGCTGTCGGCGCGTCGCATTGCCGCCATGTCCAGTGGCATGCCAGTCCGAGGCGCTCGACGGCTCGCGCGGCACACAATGAAAGTTCAGCAGATGGTTCAGATTCTGCTTCTTGCTGCCGTGCGCGTACACGGAGTTCAGCTCATAATCAAGTTCACTACGCATGTAGCCGGCGCCAGCTGTTGCTAGTCCGGAGCCGCCATAAGCGTTACCCGTACCGGTGCATGCAAGGCCATCGCCGTTGCCAAACTCCTGGCCATATTCGGAGGTGTACCCGCCATTGCCGTTGCCGTTGCCACCGCCGCCGCCACCGCGAGCACGTGGACGCTTGTCCACATTGGGACGTAGTTTTGCCGGTTGCTGTTGTTGCTGCTGCTGTTGTTGTTGCTTGGCGCTGCGCTGTTGCTGCTCGTTGCGTGGTGTTGAAAGTTGTTCGCGACGTCGAGAATTGCGTGTTTTGTTATTAACATACAAGTCTGGGGAGAATTCACATGAAGAGAGAAGAAATGTTGTTTAAGAGATGCAAATACAAATATAAATAAAAAATCATTTTTTTATTAATATATATTTATTTTAACGTACACTGTTACTAAAAAGAATGGGAGTTCCAAAATTTCAAAATGAGTACAAAAAATTCAAAAAAAGTAATTTGCAAAAATGCATAAATTTTAAATGCAAATTCAATTTAGAGGGCAAATTATGACCAAAATGTCATCAGGTTTGAAAATCGGTTGAGTTTTGACAATATTATGAGAGTTTGAAATATGGGTGCTATGGATCCGAAAACATTACATGTAAAAATTTTTCTCAATTTTGGCATGATTTTTGACCAAAAATTTTACACTCTCA
Organism: Drosophila micromelanica; assembly: GCA_004143825.1. Taxonomy (NCBI): domain Eukaryota; kingdom Metazoa; phylum Arthropoda; class Insecta; order Diptera; family Drosophilidae; genus Drosophila; species Drosophila micromelanica. The sequence goes on from SCDY01000234.1 coordinate 77,572, forward strand.
GAATGACTTTTAAAGTGTTTTTTTATACTAATTATGACAACCAGAAACGATTAAAAATATAAATTCTCAATTTTAAATTTTGAAAAATTTTTTTTTTCGAAAATGAGTAAGGAGGTACCCTTGTGATTTTTGGTCAAAAAATTCAAAAAAATTTTATTTTTAAAAATGCTTATATTTTAAATGTAGAATCAAATTATATGACAAATCATGATCAAAATGCCATCAAACATGAAAATCGGTTGAGTTTTGACAAAGTTATGATGTCTAAATTTTTCACAATTTTGGCATGATTTTTGACCAAAAATTTTACCCTCTCAGAATGAGTTTTAAAGTGTTTTTTTATACATAACCAGAATCAATTAAAAATAAAAATTCGCATTTTTAAATTTTGAAAACATTTTTTTTCGAAAATGAGTAAGGGGGGACCCTTGTGATTTTTGCACAAAAAATTCAAAAAAATGTTATTTGCAAAAATGCATAATTTTTAAATGCAGATTCAGTTTAGAGGACAAATAATGACCAAAATGTCATAAAACTTGAAAATCGGTTGAGTTTTGACAAAGTTATGAGAGTTTGAAATATGGGAGCTGTGGATCCGAGAACATTAGATGTCTAAATTTTTCTCAATTTTGGCATGATTTTTGACCAAAAATTTGACCCCCTCAGAATCACTTTTAATGTTGTTTTTTATACTAATTATGACAACCAGAATCAATTAAAAATAAAAATTCGCATTTTTAAATTTTGAAAAAATTTTTTTTCGAAAATGAGTAAGGGGGGACCCTTGTGATTTTTGCACAAAAAATTCAAAAAAAATCTTATTTGCAAAAATGCATAATTTTTAAATGCAGATTCAATTTAGAGGACAAATAATGACCAAAATGTCATACAACTTGAAAATCGGTTGAGTTTTGACAATATTATAGGAGTTTGGAATATGGGAGCTATGGATCCAAGAACATTACATGTCAAAATTTTTCTCAATTTTGGCATGATTTTTGACGAAAAATTTGACCCCCTCAGAATCACTTTTAATGTTGTTTTTTATACAAATTATGACAACCAGAATTGATTAAAAATAGAAATTCGCATTTTTAAATTTTGAAAAAATTTTTTTTTTGAAAATGAGTAAGGGGGCACCCTTGTGATTTTTGCACAAAAAATTCAAAAAAAATTTATTTGCAAAAATGCATAATTTTTAAATGTAGATTCAGATTAGAGGACAAATAATGACCAAAATGTCATAAAACTTGAAATCGGTTGAGTTTTGACAATTTTATGAGAGTTTGAAAAATGGGAGCTATGGATCCGAAAACACTGCTATGATGTATAAACAAACGGACGGACAGCAAGCCAGACATTGCACAAATACAATATACTCTATTCGCTTTGTGAACGTGTATATTAAAAAAACTTAATGCTTCTTGAGGCAAGAAAATCGCATAGAAGAGAACTTACACACATTAGCTGAACAGTGTCAAGTTTCAATGCATTCTCAATGTTATCTCTAGTCGGGGACTATCTTTATAGAAGACAAAAGAATTCAAGATGCTCACCACTAGATTTGCGTTGAGCTTCAGCAGATGATTTGTTTGAACGTTGTTGTTGTTGTTGCTGTTTCTTGTTGTTGTTGTTTTCCATTGTTGGTATTTTTGGCTGCGCTTAAGCCGCAGAGCTCGTTGAAAGGAGGAAGGTTGAAGAAAGTGGGGGATTGGGCTTTAGAAGTTTGTTGCTGCCAATTGACAGACAACTGCGTCTCGCGTTGACGTTTGTCTCCACACGGAGTGCGTTGCGCGATTGTTTTTCGTTGAGGATTCATCTTTACTGAGCCATGATTATTAACAAGTATATCCAGAAATAATACTTGCGTAATATTTCCAAAAAGGGTATCCGTGTGGTTTTCGGAATAAATCGAAAATCGAAGCGAATCGAAAAGTACTCGATTCTATTACTCGGTATTCGCTTTTCAAAGACTTTTTTTGCCTTTGCTTGACGTTCACTTATTTGCCGTCCTCGTTTTTGCTAGTTTCTTTTTAAATGTACTTGTTGTTTTATTGGTATTGGTGCGGTGTCCAAAGGTGTGACGACTGCGTTATTTGCAATGCGTAAATAGTTGAATTTGTGGTTTTAATTTTACTTGTCAAACGTGCGCACACAGACTTTAAATGATTACAAATTGTTGGGGAATATTTTTTGTGTCGTGAAAGCAACTAATTTTGATATAAAAACCAAAAAAGCCTCGGTTGGAAAAATCAGCATCCGTGCTGACCTATGAAAACAGAGTGACTGTGCGCAGCAAATGTGAAAATGCCACAAATTAATGCGAAACATGTGAATGTCAAAATGTGTAATTGGTGGCTGTAAGGAAAAAATAACGTAAACGTTATTAACATGCTTGAACAAATGGCGATGCACATCTATCGCAAATGCATTTGCATTAAAACAAAATAAGCGTATTTTAAGCTTTTGTTATTTATTGTGATTTTTGACCATTCTCAGTCGCTGGAATGGGGTGGCCACATATCATTACTCAATTTAACCATATATCGATAACTCAGTTATCGATGTGTGACACGGCCGCCATTTTATTTTTGTTACTACTAGAATTGAAGTCGACTAGGCCGTGTTGCTGAGAGAAAATTCACATTTTCACATTGATAAACAATAAAAATTGTCAAAATAAATATAGCGTTTGACCTAAAAAGAGCCCTTCTGTCTTTGTGCATGGGTCCACAATAAGTTTGCGTTGCGTTTTTATGGTTTACCATTGGTAAGTAAAAGTTCATTGATAAAAGTACAAACATGCATACATACATGTTTTTGCAAATATGTGAGTACTAGTGCGACGACGAGTATAGTGCAAATTCAGCGCCAACAACGGATACACCGACAACAACAACTAGCGAACATTTACGTTCTGCTTGGCATTTAGTTAATTTACAACCAGCATCGCATGCATATTGGTTACAAGGCCATAGAAAGTGCTTCAACACACTCGCGACGTCTATCGATTGCACTTTGCGACGTAATTTGGCTTGCTATCGATTTATCCAGCCTGTACTTTTGGAGTGTGTATATTTAGGAATACGATCGCTTGCATACATAATACAAAACAAGTCTTAAATACTATAGTTGTAAGTTTAACAGTTGATCAGTATTTTAAGCCACGTGACCGAAATGTGTTTGGACGATTGGCACCAAATGAGTTAGTACGATAACTGGGCCCACCATTATTCACATTGCCAGTCGCATACGCGGGCAGCGGCGGCGGCTGCGGCGTCGGCGGGCCTCGATTGATGCCCAGACCATTGTTTCGCAGGCTGGGCGCCACATACGGCCGCTGGCTGGTGGAAATGCCAGCGCCTCCACCTCCACCTGCACCTGCACCTGCACCCAGAGGCGGTGCCTGCGTTTGGGGCGGCTGATGCTGCTGCGGCACATTAGCCGCAAGATTACCCTGCACAATGGGCGGCACAAGCGAATTAACCGTGGAGAAGTTTGGTGGCTGCGGCGACTGTGGCTGAGGTGCGGGTGCTGCTGGCTGGATCTGGGTTCGCTTGTTCAGCGCCGGTGCCAGATAGGGATGATTGGCGCCGCCATTGGTGCCGCTGCTGTTGCTCTGCGGTATATCATAGGTGCGTCCCGATGGCGTTGTCACCTGAATGCTGTTCGGCCCGCACGGCTGTCCCTTGGGCTTGCTGTAATCATAGCCATTGGGCAGCACCTGTACGTAGTTCTCAAAGAACTGGCTCACCGAGTGCATTGGCGTCGAGTAATTGACATTGATCAGAGATTCGCGTGTGCGCAAACGCTTGTCAGGTTCCTGATCCTGTTCCTGCTGCTGTTGCTGCTGCTGCTGCTGTTGCTGCTGCTGTTGCTTCGGTTGTTTAAGTGCCAGCGCTTGCAGTCGCAGAATATTGGCCTGTTTGATGTGTGGCAGCAGCTCGGCATCGCCCTTGATCTTCTCCACGGTTGCCTCATCGCTGTCGTCTGCATCTTCGGCGTGCTCGCTGGTTGCCTTTGTCGGTGCTGGCGCCTTTGTTGTGCTCTCCACAACTGTGGGCTTCTGCTCCTTGTGCTCCTTCTCAGGCGCTGCCGGGCTCTTTTTGCCATTTACAAAATCAAACAGTTCATCAATATCGGGCACTTCGGGCAGTCCGCCGTAGGACTCAAAATTATCGCGAAACGCATTGGCCCAATCCTCGTTCTTGTGCAGCTCGGGATTAATTGCCAGTTTCACTTGCCGATTGCTCGCCGCACTCGATGAGCCCGCCTCTCCGCCTCCGCCGCTGCCGCCCACATTCTTGATCACTGTTATGGTTTTGACGCGCGTGCCCTCCTTGGAGTCTATATTGGTGGCCGCATAGCTCACACTCAGATCTCTTTTGGCCGGCTGCGCGCTCTCCAGGCTCTCGGCGCCCTGCGGCGGATATTTAATGCTGATTATGGTGGTGCCCTGGGCTCCGACAAGCAATAGCAGCCCAAGCACGGACATCGTCTAGAAAATAAGGTCCAATTAGGATAATTCAAAAATTTTTTTTTAACGTTTTTAGTTTTGTTTTGAATTGTTTTCATGGTTAGTAAGGCCATTGAACGATTCTTTGTAACAATTATCCTAGCAATTATCGCTGATCTTTCTGAAATACATCAGGACATTACATAACATTATTGGACTTGTGACATACTTGACTTTGGATTTAATTCAATTAGGGAAATATTTATGTTTGTTCAATTTTGCGAACAAATAATTATCTATTTCAGTTTTGCCGGATAATGTTTGCCAAGTATTTAATCTCATGAAAAGACTTTTCTGTTTTCGTTAGTTATAAACTAATTACCAATTATCATATATTTTATTTTCTATTCTAGCAATAAACATTTTTGAAATAAAATGGTTTTGCCTTGAATATTTTTAAGCTTCTATTGAAACTCGGCTATTTACTTATGACTACGTTTAGTAATTAAGGATTGAAAATATCTTTCAGATCTGTCACAGATAAGGATAAGGATATATAACATCTAAGATAAAATTCATATATATAGAAAATGAATTTATTTAAAGCTAGCTTTAATTTTAAATAAAAGAGCTTACTTTACGGTTAGCAAGCATTGGCTCAAAATGCGTATAGATTGAACATTTTCTGCAAATGGAAAAACTTTAATAGGGAAGATAATTTTCTAAACTAAAATAAATAAATAAAATAACATTTACAAAAGGAATCTGTGTGCATTTAAACTAAGTAAACTGATCTGATAGAAAAAAAACCATATCAATTATTGAAAAAGTGGAAATGCAGTTGGATTTTCTAAATCGTTTTTAAGATTAGGCTACTTTCTTTGCTTCCCTGATTACATTTCAGTAGTAGTTTCTTTGCAAACTTAGAAGGAGATCTAATAATTTATTTCTCATGATCGTTTCTGCGATCTGTAACACAATTGCGGCGCTCACGCGATCTCTTATACTTGATGTGTATATAGTTCATTATATTTGGTAGACTACAGTGAAGCACTCACAATTGCGAATCTCATTTCTTTGAAAGTAATCAACGCACGCGCCGCTGACTGGCGATCGATGATGACGATGGCGACGACAACCACAACCACAACGATGACGATGGCGATGACGTTGACGGTAACGCGGTCAAATCTTTCGTGTAACTGCGACCCAGGTGGCTAACAATGCCTTTTTATATAGCCAAGCGGAAGGAGCTGGAGTTGGGTTTCCTGTAGTGTTTTGGCGTTAATCAGCTGCGCCAAGCCAAAAACAAACAAAAAGTGTGGACACAAAGACCTGCTCACCTGCTCCTCCTGCTCCTGGCTGTCAACTTGTTTATATTAGTGCTGTTGTTGAAGCTGCCGTCGTTATCGTTGTTGTTGTTGCTGTTGCTGTTGCTGCTGACGATCGTGCAACTTCATTATGTCCGCCAGAGACTAAGCGACACAAACACTGTGGATTCAACTGGCGGCAATAGTAAATGCGAAATTGAATTATGGCTGCATAATCGCTTTCCAATTACGTTCAATCCGATCAACTGGTTTAATGCGGGTTTCATTTTAGTTGGGAGGACCGTTAACGTTTTACAGGTAATTGAGTGCGTCTAATGAGGAAATTGAATTGATTGAACACGAGCCTATAGACTAGGGACATAGCCCAGTAGCATAGTTTGATGGCAAAGAGGAGGAATTGCGGTAAGATCGTGTGTGAGTGCGACCTTCAATTTGGTAGCGCTAAAAATTGTGGGTAAGTGAAAGACAGACAACTGGGGAAGGGGCGAAATTTCTTTCTTTCTAATGCCATTTACCAGTCAAACATTTTCGTTTTGGTTTTGGCTTTGGCTTAAAGACGTCAACTGAAACTGGTCCTCTTATGCAACGATCCAAAGAGTCGCCCGAGTTGCCATTTAAAGTCACACTTAGTTATGAGAATCTGGCTCGCAATGTGAAGCGTTAATGCCTTTCAGGATTTTCGATCCGATAACGTGCGGGCCAGACAGCAAATATCCATTAGTTGACGCTTCACATACCCTATCATATTTAGCTATAACCAAAACATTATGTTGATTGGGATTGATGTGAAAACTGACAAATAAATAAGGAATTATTATAAGACGAATTAAGATTGGAATGCCAAAATCAATACCATATTTGGTAAGCTGTACATTAAACAATTAAGAAAAAAGATAATATATATATTAATATATATCAACTTTGCCTGATGCTTGTTGTGATCGAATGATCACTATATTTAAGTTAATAATAATAAATGGTACATATTGCCTTAGATTTCCCAATTTCTTTGCTAATAAGGCTTTGAAATTGCTTTATTAGATATCGCTTTTATACAGTATTAATAACGGTTTATCAAAACTTATGTATCCAAAACTGTTCTAGTATTGAGCTACATCGAAGTATTGGGCTATTCAAAAATTGCCATAATTAAACACAAATATAACAAATATTATATATTAATAGCCCCGGAAAGTAGTTTTTGCTCAATATATTCGAAAGTAAAAAATTCAAGTAAGTTTCGGCTATTTTGAATATTAACCTTAACAATATAAAAACTCTATTGCTTAGCAACTGATGCAGCAATAATAAATTAAAATTTTATATATTAAATATTTTTTATGCTTGGTTATTGAATTCTTGGTAAGTTCAACTGAGACTTTTGTTAAAAACAAATATACAAGCTTTTTAAATTTAGAAAATATATAACATTTAAGTAAATCATGATTATTATTACCTGTATAGGATTTAAAGGATTATTAAATATATATATTATAGAACTATAGTTATACTTTTTTAAAAGCATTGGCTATGATGGCTTAATGCAAAAACAAGACTAAATTGTAATGTTAAAGCCTGAGATTCAAACGTGCACTCTTTGTGTAGTTTAATACAAATATATATATTTTAAAAGCTAGCTTAGAGTATTGAAGCACCTAAAGCTTCAACTATATCCCACTTATAGTTACAAATATTTGAACAATAGTTAAAAGGAAAATGGATTTTAAGATTCTTCTAAAGAAAAGTCGATAATTGAAAAAAATTAAAGTAGGCTCGAACCTCAAGGCTATAGTATCGAATGCTATTTAAAAGTGCTTACAATTTATAAAAATAATAATAAGTGAGAGCTGAGCATAAGAAATCTAAGAGTGTTTTATAATTAGTGTATAAGGAAAGCTGCGTGTAAATACTTAAAATTAAAACTGTTGCAAGCTACATTTATAAAATACATTACGCACTGCCTTTATGCAACAGCGAAAATGCGATAATTTCAACTTACAACTGGTAATATGTAAATAGAAAGAAGTCGTATATTGACAGTTTAAATGCCTGAAACCTATTTAACTTACGACATCTGATATTTTGGTCCTATATATTATATATCCTATAATAACTATATACAAATTGTTGGTGGCATATTTTCCATAAGCTTGTGATTCTCATTTCAGGTGCCGGAAAAGATTTGGGACTCGGCATTTTTGGACATGTGACTATCCACACGAGGGATACCAGTGTTTAGAGAGGCTGACAAAGGCTTTTCGAACTGACCGATCGGAACAGATCATAACAGAACTGAAACCAAATAGAAAACTATTTTAAAAAACCCCAAAAAAATAAAACAAAAAACCAAATAAATTGCAAAAAAAAAAAAACACCTTTGAATCAAGATGAGTGTCATTATTCGTTTGCAAAACCTGCCGTGGACGGCGAATGCCCGAGACATACGAAATTTCTTCACGGGCCTCTCGATACCGGAGGGCGGTGTTCACATAATCGGTGGCGAAATGGGCGACGCATTCATCGCTTTCAGGTAGTTAGAAAAAACAAAAAAAAAAAACTTTTAAATATATAAAAAATATTAATGTAGCTTTTTAAGCGAAGACTAGGCATCATCTTTAGCTGGAAAAAATCTGTTGTTATATAAATTTATATATAATAACTTAACCTGCTCTAATTTAATGTTAAGCCTTTGCCCTTATTTGTTGCCTTCTCTTCTCTCTCCCTCTCTCTCTGAAATCAAAAGCACCGACGAGGATGCACGCTGCGCCATGCTCAAGGATCGCGAGAAACTGATGGAGGTACAGGTGCGCCTGCTGTTATCCTCGCGCGCCGAAATGCAAAAGGTCATCGAGACGGCGCGCAAAGTGAGCGTTGCTGCCGCTGCCGCCGTTGTTGCCACGCCCACAGTGACAGCGACGCCCAAGGCCGTGGCGATGCCGCCCGTGCCACAGCCGCCGATAATCGGTGGCCTGAACAGTTTTCTGCTTGCCAAGCAGCAACAGCAGCAGCAACAGTTGGTGACGGCAGCAGCGGCGACGACGTCGTCGTCGTCGTCGGTAGCGACGCCCTCGTTCCTGGCCTACCAGCAGCAGGCGGGCATTTCGCTGGCCGACGTCGGCGGGCTCAAGGGCGAGAAGTCGTCGGCGGAACCGGTGGGCTATGGCGCACACCGCCGGCACAGCCGCAGTCGTAGTCGCAGTCGCAGTCGCTCCACCAGCTCCGATGACAGCGATCGCAGTCGCGATCGTCCAGCACGCGATCGCGGACGCAAGCGTCGCTCCGAGCTGCGCGGCGACAGCAGCGAACGTGAGCCGAAGGTGCTGCCAAAGGTTCTGTCGCTGGGCGGCGCCGCTGCCGTCTCCAATCTGTTGCCCTGGGCACTGGGCGGCAGCCCAGCCCAGCCCGTGGCTGCAGCTGCATCCGCACCAGCTGTGCCCGGCCAGCTGCAGCGCTCGCTGGGCAACATCTCCGTGCTGCCGCCGGTGCTGCAGAGCTATAATACCACCAACAATCTGATCACCAACAACTACAATCTCAGTGCGGCGCCCGTGATGGCCGATCTGGGCCAGAGCAAGAATCTTGACCAGGCACAGCCGGAGCCAGTTGCCTTTGCCAATGTCAATCCGTATGCCCAAATGTATCCGCAGCTGTTCCAGCAGCAACAGCAGCTGCTGCTGCAGCAGCAGGCGGCCAAAACCGCCTCGGGCATGGGCAGCTCTCCAGGTGCTCCGGGTGCGTCCGCTGCTGCTGCGGCTGCTGGATCCGGCGCTGCCTCTGCTGCTGGCTCCTCCTCCGCCGCTGGCGCCTCCGCCTCATCGGCGGTCATACCCATTGCGGAGACGTGCTACATCAAGATTAGCGGCATGTGTCCGAGCACCCTGTACAGCGATCTGCGCAAATACTTTGGCGGCCTCTATATACCCCACAACGGCATCAAGATCGTGAACGGCGCCAACGGCACCCGCACCGGGGTTGCCTACATTGAATTCTCGCGGGTGTCCAGCGCCCAGAAGGCGCTGCTGCGCAACAACACCATGTTCCGGGATCGCATTGTCCAGATTGTGCCCATCAGCGATGAGGAGTTCGAGCAGGCCGAGGAGCGTTCCCAGCGCTCATCATCAGCACATCATCACCACAACAACAACAACAACAACAGCAACAAGAGCAGATCTGAGGAGCGGGCTGCGCCGCCGCCGGTCACGAATGTGCTCTACGTGGAGGATCTGCCGCAGCTAACCACCGAGCAGGACATCATGAAAATGTTCTCCGCCACGTGCACCATCGTGGACATCCTGCTGGCGCCCAGTCCCAACAATCGGCGCGAGTTCGTTGCCTTTGTGCTGTTCGCGCGCGAAAACGAGGCGCAGTCGGCGCTGGAGGATGCCTCCCGGCATTTTATCGGATTCCGTAAGTTGCGCGTGCGGGCCAGCACCACGGCGGAGATGCAGAATGCCAAGGAGAAGATGCGGCGGGCCAGCGAGCAGCTGCAGAAGGAGGAGCAGCAGCAGCGCGAAGATGCTGAGCGCGAGCAACAGGTGAGCAAACAACAACAACAACAACAACTGCAGCAGCAGCAGCAGCTACAGCAACAACAACAACAACAACAACAACAGCAGCAGCAGCAGGAACAAATGGCAATGGCCAAATACAACAACGATCCGCGCCGGCGCAATCATGAGGCGCAACAACAACAACAACATCACACACACAACAACAACAATTTGCCAGCGTTTGTCAACACTGCCATGCATAACGGTAACATGCCCTTTGCCTTTCAGCAGCAAAACAACAACAACATGCATATGAACAACAACAACAGCAACATGCTGCCATTTGCGATGCACCCACAACAACAACAACAACATCAACAAATGCTACACCAACAACAGCAACAGCAACTGGGCAATCCTCGTCGCGAGGACGTCTTTGTGCGCGTCCACAACTGCGAGTATGCGACCCGCATCAACGATCTGGGCGAGCTCTTCGTCTCGGAGAATCTGCGCATCGAGCACATCGAGATGTTGTTCAATGAGCGCAATCAGAGCGCCGGCGAGTTCATTGTCGAGTTTGCGGATGCGCACGATGCCAAGTTGGCCGTTCGGGAGTTTCACAATCGTCGCTTTCGTGGGCGTGGCCTGCGCGTTACGCCCATAATGCCGCAGGACATTGCCGATCGCATGAACAAACCGTTCATGGACTATTTGCCCGGCGGCAATGGGCCCAGGCAGGCGGACGTCGGCGCTGCGTTGTCCCCGCCCCTGCAGCAACAGCAACAGCAGCAGCAGCAGCAGCAGCAGCAACAACAACAACAGCAGCCTCAGTCGCGACGTCGCGGTCCCAGTCGCTTTGATGATGCCGGCAATCGGGGTGGTCAGCAGCAGGCGCCCAACGACAGCGACGATAGCAACAATTCCAAGCAGCACTTCAATCCGTTTGCCGTGCGCGTTGGCCCCGATCTGAGTCTGGACGAGGTGCCCGGCAGCTCGCCCATGCTGGCTGCCAATCCGAACAACAGCGTCAGCAGCAGCAATGGCGTTGGTGGCCCCGACCCCGTTCCGGAGAACGATGACGGCATTCCGGACAAGTTTAATCGCGCCGGCTGCGTGGTGGCCATGCGCAATGTGCCCTTCAAGGCGGAGCTGAAGGACATACTGCGTTTCTTCAGCGATTACAAGCTCAGTCCGGACGATATCATACGGCGTTTCCACGACGACGGCAAGCCCACGGGCGATGCACGCGTCGCCTTCGAATCGCCGGCGGAGGCGCGTTCCGCCTTCGAGTCGCGGCGGCGCAAACAGATATTCAATCGCACCGTTTATCTAGATATTATTTAAGCCTGGCTAACAATTTAATTGTACTTGTAAATAGTTATTGTTAAGTTAGTTTAGAGACGGTGATGAGCCGCAAAGCAGATGGCCTCGCTGCCGAATGCTACCAAAGCTGTTGAATATCATTATTAATAAACCTGTACAAGAATTCTTTAATAAATTACCATAAAAAAAGGGGACATCAAGGCTTAAGCGTAATTTTGCAGCTGTATCACCTGCGACTTTTTCAGCGATTCGCGGCACAGCGGACACTCGTCGCGCTCCTCCAGCCAGTCGAGTATGCAGCTCCAGCAGAAGAGATGGCCACAGGGCGTCAGGCTGCAGTTCTGGCGCGGCTCCAGGCAGAGTATGCACTGAGGCGCATCGGATGCCGCTGGCTTTGTACTCGTTTCACGTTGCAGAAAACGTTTGGCCGCCTGCTTGACGGCCTCCAGCTGCTGGCGCTTGTGCTCCCGCCACAGCTCCCAGCCGCCAATGGCCAGCGAGACGGTCACTTGCAGGAATGTGATGATGCCGAGAATTTTGTAGCCATACAGCGAGAACTCCGGCTGCAGCCAGTGGCGGATGAGCACGTAGTTGATGCCTGTGGACCGCTTGGACAACTGATATTTGCCGGCGTCCAAATAAAACAGCGATTTGTGCAGCGCCTTGACATAACTGGGCGACTGTCGCATGATCTGGATTAGCTTGTGCAGCCTTTTCTTAGCTTCTGGCACTATTTCCTCATGCTCGGCTATGTGGACTTCCAACTTTTGCAGCACACGCATAAACAAGGCATCTCCGCCGAATTCCAGTATAATTGCAACCAGTTGCAGCTGCAAAGAGTTAGGTTAAATAGGTTCAACATAGCTATAATCATGGCTTACCAATCGGCTGGGAATTTGCTTGTAGTTACCATCGACCTGAATGATTCCCGTGTACTCCTCGCCCAGGGTTTGCAGGTTGTTTAGCGAGGCAAAGCCGTGGTAACTGAGCTGCGCCAGCAACTGGCACAGTTGATTGTATTTGATCCAGTTGCGGGGTCCAGTCAACCGCAAAATATCAGACAAATCCTCGGCCAGCTCGTTGGTGTAGCGTGCATCCTTTTGCACGGAGCGCACAATTTCTGGCTGCCGTGCACGAGCGTTGCGAAAGTCCATGTTTTTGTCCAGACAAAAGCGTTCTATTTACATTATTTCCGTTGTAGTAACAATCTGCAACGCACGTTCAAAGTTCAACTCAGATAAGTATTATGTATATCGATAATGTAATCGCAGACAGCTGTTAGGCAGCACTGCCTATCTGAGGCTCGCAGCTGGTCACTCTTTTTCATCCCTCAGCGATAGACACACATCAGCTGTCAGCAATTAAACATATCGATATTTACTATTATTAGCACTGAGAGTGTCTCTTCGATTAATGTTAATACCAGAACATAATAAGATATCGATAAAGTATCAACAATACAAGTTCGCACGGTTGTGAACGGCCAAAAATTGCTGAAATTTCTTGTGCACAAGAAATAAAAACCTGCACGTAAATAATTACCAAATAGAGCGGCGCTTGTGTGTGTTGCATTTTTATAGTGAAGGCGTTTACTTTGCCTCTCTTCCAAATAGAAGACGTGCACGAAACTCACTTCGCGTCGCAGCGACGAAGAAGAGAGAAAGAAAAAATTGAAGTAGCAATTGTTGGAGCAGATTAAACGGAATTTCGAGCTGTGAAAAAAAAACGCAAAAGTGAATTGTGAAAAGTTAAAGTTAAAAGAGGTAATTAAACTGCGTTAACGTGATCGTGTGTGTGTTTTCAAAAGTTGTTTTCCCTGAAATGGCCGAGTTGCAAGTAAAATACCCATTTTCGATGACGAAATTTGACTATTATATATATATACATGTGCATGTGTGTGCGTGTTTTTATTTTCAACGTAGTCGTCGTCGTTATTTTTCGCATTTGATAAGCAGGTGTGAGTGGCTAATATGCGTGTATTTGTGTGTATGTGTGAGCTGACTTTGATAAGCAGCGCAGCGTCAAGTCCCCCTCCAGCAGAAAGGTCGCATATGCTGGCATTTAAGCCTCGTATTTATTTACAGTTAATATTTTGGACACATGTTTGCATTGCTCGAAAATCAATTGAACTGCTGAAGCAGAAGCAGAAGCCACACAAAGCAAATCTGTCCCAAGGCCCACTTGGCCCAAAAAATGTAATTAGCTCTGGTCGAAAATGCTGTTGGTTTTGATTTCGGCCCGTACTCCCACAATCTATACACGCACACACTTACATCAATACACAGTTTGGTATTTTCTTGTGTGTCAAAAACGCTTCCGCGCTGCCATTTCGCTTGGCCCAGTGGAGAGTTGTGCTTGTGGAGACCTTGCTTTGTGCCAATATATATACATATATCTCTGGCTCTCTGTGTATCTTTAGCAGACAGCAACTAGTTGTTGCTTTTTCTACGCTTCTGCTTCAACATTTGCTTCTACAATGTATTTCTTCTTTATGTCTTGGCCATTTTGCTATGTTTTTTTATGCTTTTACAGTTATTGCAGAATTGTTTCAGTTTACACTTTTTCAAGTACTTGCGTTTATGAACAGATTTGTTGTCTGGAGAAAAAACGAAAATAAACACAGTTCGTTTAACTTCAGGGTTGAGCTTCAGGTTTGAAAGTCTGAGTCATTTTTGTGTTATTTTAGTATTTAGCGCATTTCTTTTCTTTGTTACTACAAAAAAACACGATAGCGGTATAATAAAGCAGTAGCTTGTTCATAAATTCACAGCGCTTAAGTTAAAATGTTGCTTAAGCTAAAGTGCAAAAGGGAATATTTTGATCGTTAAACAAAATATTTTGTAGTTTCACGTTATTATTAGCCGTTAATCTGTTGACTTTAATTGAGTCTAGTACTAGTTTCTATACAGATTTTGTAGATATTTTTCACACCTCACACTATCGCAACTCTCCAAGTTTGAATTGACTCAAATTGAATCTCTACAAGCTACTCTTAAATATAAATATTTTCGTTTCCGAACAATTTCAGTTGAACGAACCAGCGCAACGATGCTTAATTTAATTGTTGCCAAGCATAGAATCTAATAACTGTGCGTATAATTGGCAGTGCATACGTATAATATAATTAACAACGAACGATTTGCGTCGCCATTGAGCAGGTTGGCGTGTATGCAGCTTGTTTCACACTTGTTTATTGATTGGGACACAGCTGTATTTGCCTACATTGCATATTTGAACATAAGCCTAGTATAGAATCGATATGGAGCACTTAGAGCTGACCCTGGAAAAGGAAACTTTTCACGCTGTGGAAGTTATTGCGAGTCCATTTAATAATGTTGGGTTGCGTGTTAGTCGCTATGTTGACTGACTATCATCATGATTAAAATGATGATGATGATGATCTAATGCGTGCCTCTTTACTGCTCCACATTTAGCTTGTGACCCACATTTAGTGAACACTGCAAGTTCCACTCACATTTACAAATGTAGCAGGCTTGAGCTGTGAAATTTTCGTGTGGACTGTCAAAACCTACATATTGCTTCTGTGCCTAATCATAATAATTGTCATTAATAATTCTATCTAACTCTGTTTAACTCGGTTTGTTTCTTTTTTTATGGCAGAATGAGCACAACGCCGGCCAGTCTCATTGAGGCGGCTTTAACTGTGAGCAGCGTCGCTGCCGCTGCTGCTGCTGCTGCGACTGGCAACGCATCTGCTGCCCCGACGACATTGAAACCAATTAATAATTACGTTGTACAAATGAAAAGTCCGTCGAGCGTCGCACAGGAGCCATTGGATCCGCTGCTTCATGTGGGCGATGGTATATTCCTGCAAACTAAAACCGCCCAGGTGCTGGCAGGCGTGTTTGTCTGTTCAGCGCTGTTTGTCACATGTCAACAGGTAGCTACACCTACTGTCCATTAAAATAGTTCCACTAATCGATTAACTTATCGCATATCAATTACAGATCTATCAGCATTTACGTTGGTACACCAATCCACAGGAGCAGCGCTGGATAGTGCGTATATTGTTCATTGTGCCGATCTATGCCACCTACTCATGGATTAGTTTGCTGTTCTTCAACTCGGACAACGTTTACATTTACTTTTTCACGGTGCGCGATTGCTATGAAGGTGCGTTATGTCCATAATCTCTGGTTTAGCATGCACTAATCCTTGTATCTACTTGGTTTTTGCAGCCTTTGTCATTTACAACTTTCTGTCGCTGTGCTATGAGTATCTGGGCGGCGAGGGCAACATCATGTCTGAGATACGTGGCAAGCCCATCAAAACCTCCTGTTTATATGGCACATGCTGTCTCAAGGGCAAGACCTATACCATTGGCTTTTTGCGCTTCTGCAAGCAGGCCACATTGCAGTTCTGCTTGGTTAAACCGCTCGTGGCCTTTATCATCATCTTTCTGCAGGCCTTTGGACACTATCATGACGGCGATTGGAGGTTTGCCTTGAGTATATTAAGTAATTATCCTAAATGTTTGCTTAATGTGTCTGTGTTTTGTTTTTACAGCGCTGACGGTGGATACATTTACATAACCATCATTTACAACATTTCCGTTTCGCTGGCTCTGTATGGTCTTTATCTGTTTTACTTTGCCACACGCGATCTGCTGACACCATTTGAACCTGTACTGAAATTCTGTACCATCAAGTCAGTCATTTTCTTGTCATTCTGGCAGGGCGTGGGCCTGGCCATACTCGAGAAGGCTCAGGTCATATCGCCCATTGTGGACAGTGCTGGCACTGTCACCTCAGCGGGTACCGTTTCCGCTGGCTATCAGAACTTCTTCATATGCATTGAAATGCTGTTTGCTGCCATTGCGCTGCGCTATGCTTTCCCTTATCAGGTGAGTGAATTGCTGCAAGATGTGACAGGTATTTATGTGGCACCTTTTTTTTTGTCACGCTGCCTCGTGATAAGATAACATTCGGTTTCTTACGCTTGACAGCGTTATGCGGTTGACAGACCATAATAAACAAAGTTTTACTATCACAAATTATTCTGATAATTTGACTATCTGCGATGGAGCTTAAAGTCAGTTACAGTCATGCCTGCCATGTGATTCATGTGGTAGATTCCCTATTTCTGATTTTAAGTTGCTCCGACAAAGGTACAATTTAAAAATAGATTTTAGATAGGCAAAAATAAATCTGCTACCCGTGGGGTTTATGAAATTATAAGAGCTTAAACAATTATATTTGTGCAATTATATAGATTTTAATCGGTTTGCTTTTATATTTAATATTTTATGAAAGCCAAAAATGCTTGTAAAGTAAAAAGCTTAAAAACTTGTTGGGTATTTTGTAACGCTTTCTCTAATAATTAATGTTTTACTTGCACATTTCAGGTCTATGCGCGCAGCTGCATTGGTGATGGTCATGGACGCTCCGTTACCATGCAATCCATTTCCAGCAGTCTCAAGGTAAACTAATCAATATTCTTGATTTTTAAAAAAAGACAGACAGTAACAAATTATTGTGCATTTCATAGGAAACCATGAATCCCAAGGATATTATGACAGATGCTATACACAATTTCCATCCGCAGTACCAACAATATACGCAATACAGTTCAGGTATGTTGTTTCTTTTACTTTGTGCTCTTGTCTCTTTTTTCTCTATCTTTGAATGTTTGTTGCCTGTGCATTGTAGCTATTGTTAATCTTATGTTTTACTTTGCTTTCATTCACATTACATTATCATTATGTTTTACACTTTTGTTTTTCTTTCTGTTTCTTATCTTTTGCAGAAGTAACCTCAACTCAGCGTTACGAAAAGCTCTAAAACATTTAATAAAATACAAAACACAACTCTAGCGATGCCCGCTACTAAACACTAATTATAATTCCAAAACGAAAGGAGGGATAAAAAAATTATTAAAAACAAAAAAAAAAAAAAACACAAAACAAAAAAATAAGCAGTTAAAAGACAAATCAAGTGTACTTATAGCTTATAATAGGCTTGCAAATCGACACCACAGTTGCCTTTTGATGCCGCTTAAACACTTAAAAAAAAAGATAGTAAAAATTAACGATTAAAAGTTAAATAAAATTAGGCCTAGGTACTTACAAAAAGCGCGCACTCAAAACCCAAAACTGAAATTACCTTGCAGATCTTTTTGTATCTGAATGATGTACTCTAAACATTTACAAAACATGCCTTGAACATTTTTTAAACCCTTGTTTATGTTTACCGTTCCCCTCTGCTGCTGATTTGTATTTTTTTTATGTTTACTTTACGATTTAGGTCTCTTATCAAATTATTTAAATGTTAGCTCTTCTATATTATATCAATAATATTGTAAAATATTATGTATGTGTAAACAAAGATTTTATTATTATACGTATGTAATTATTTGTACAAATGGCAATACAAACATATTAAAACAGAGCTTAGCTTGTAACAAAAATGAGCCCAGATTAACAGAATTTTTCAACTCAATAGATATACACAAACTTTGCAATTTTTGGAGAATTTTCACATTAGAATCTTCAAGAAGCGTTCATTATCTTGAAATTTGTACACTCTATATACTAAGCTTATTATGCATTTAAATTTTAAAATACGATCTTTCGATTACAATATCCTTTAGCTCAAAGATACCAAAAACAAAACAAAAAAAAAAACCAATATTGCTTTTTGATTTCCTTTTGTGATAGACTCAAATCGAAAGCTCGTGCTTTTTAAGTTCGCGTGCATATGTTTTAAAAAATAACTTTTGTAAATGTTTTAACAAATTGTATAAAATATCTATAAATTATGTGTATTAAATAAATGTAAAATAAGCTTAAAAGCATTGCCTTCCTTTTGCTTGCGATATTTATAAACCTGCATCTTGCATGTTCTCACAGAGCATGAATTTTGAACTTTCATATCCAATTAACCCATATTTGTGAGCTAGCTACATCCCATTAAGTAAATAACTAATTTGTGCAGGTGGCAAGAGCTCGCGCGGCATTCGCGTCTCCAGCTACGATCCGGATGATCCCAACAGCGGCAGCGGTGCCACCCAAGCAGCCTCAGCGGGCGCCACAAGTGCGAGCTGCGGCGGATACAATGCGGTGGCCACCGGAGGTGGCAACAACAGCTGTGTGGCATCCAAGACGCTCGGCAACCAGCGTAAATTTATACCGGGCGGACAGCGCGTGGCAACCATTAGCCAGAACTACAACGAGAAGACCATGCTGCTGAGCAGCGATGACGAGTATCAGTAGAGGAACAGCATCTGGAGCGGCAGCTGGAAGAGCTGATCGAGATCCGAGTGGTTGCATGTTTTGTTTGGCGAATTGTTCGTTGTCATTAATTTTGGAAATATTGAAACTGTTTCGTTTAGGTAACCTCAAGTGGTTTTGATTTGCTTGTACAATAATCTTAAGTAGCGCAACTGCAAGAGAACTATAGAAAATTAATGATATATTTATATACATATAGAAACGGAAAATACTTTATATACCAGATGTGTATGTAATTTTTGACGTAATCAATTTGATTAATTTGTATTTTTACACCGTGTATGTAAGAGGTTTAATGGATGACAGTTTAGTTTAAAACGATATTTTTAATTATTTTTTTGGTAAGTCGTTTCGAAGAATTTGTATAAATCAAAAGGAAGATATAGAAAAACCTTACCTCTAGCGTCTAAAAACCGTCGTTGAGCAAATCTACAGGCTGCTTATACAATAAAACATCAAAAAATATGTACTTAAAGAAAAGAAAATAAATAGCAACAGAAATCGAAACAAAATATATATTTATCAACTAAGAACATTTTTAAAAACCGCAACTTAATTATAGCGCACATATGCTGGGTCCGCGTAATGCATATAAAAAAAAATTAACTAGGTGAATATAGTATGTGAAACTACATAGCAGAAAAATGAAATATAAATGAAATGATTTGTAGGCAAGTCCCAAGCAACAGATATGTATAAATCTTTTACCTGTACAGAGTATGATATATTGTAAGAAATTTCCAAAATTCAAGTCACTTTTAGTGCAATACAATTTCGAAATAATTTATTCGAATGGCTTCTCAAAAGAAAAATCCCGTTTATAAATTAAGGAACAAGAACCTAATATGAAATCGATGGGCAACAGGCAATGTCAAATTATGTATGTATTTTGTAATTTAATGGTTCACAGTGCAGTGCGAGCCAAACTGCAAACAAACGTTTTTATGTACATTAATTTTGTTAATCCCAAACAAAAACGGAAATAAAGTGCATAAATGTCATTAAATACACAAACATTAAAATGTATACAAAAAGTTGCTTATGATTTAAATTCAAACCGCGCAATGACTGTTTATCAACACTGGCAAATGGTAAGTCTATCGATGTTATCGAATTCGATAAGAATTGCTTGCTGGCGGGAGTGGGAAGTACTTAAAAAGCAATTACGTTGTGGAGCTTTCAAACTTATCTGCTAGATACTTTTTTGCTAGTGCATAAAATAATAAATAATAAATACAAGAAGATTTAAATAGTATTAAGAAAATATGAATACCTCAACGATATTGGGGGAATCGAAAATTTAGATTTTATTAAAAATTGTTTTTGTTTTCGTTCCATTTTGTATGGTTAAATGACGTCCGATAAAATCACCAAAAAATGTTCTGATTTTAATCAATCTTAATTCGCTTGAACGGGCGTTCACTATCCTCGATCGTAGATGTAGATCGCTTTCGCTTAAGTCGTGTACTCCCTGTTGTTCTGCGAACTTCGTCGCTTCTGATCGGACACCTCAGAGCCATCCATAGCTCTGAGAAGACCGCCATGGAAGACGGAGTCGGAGTCGCAGTCGGTGTCATTTGCGGCGATAGGGGAATCACTTGTTCCTTAATAATTAATATGTTACGCATCCAGTCGGGGTCTGTTTGCGTTTTAACACTCTGGTTACAAGGTGGGTCTAGTTTTTCGGTTCTTAAGTTCTGATATAGCACCTCGCTGCAAAGCTGCACACTGAAATCGTCGCGAATGACGACCAGATCAACCGTTGAGCCGGATGCGAGATCGTTCTTAATGCCGGCGGCGACGGCATCTAGAATTAGCTCCCGCGCATCGGCCTCATTCATATCCTTCTGCCAGCGGTTCTCCAGTATGCCCATGGCACTAAACTGGCCGGAGCCAATTGAGTTAAACAAACACTTCTCGGTTGTGCCATCGAAGTGCACGCTATACAAGTGGACACCACTCCTGTCGACGCCCGCAAGTATGAAGCTGGCCATAATTTTACCTAGCAGTCGCATCAGGGCCTCCTTGAGCAGTTGCTTGGCGCAGACAACGGGTAAACACCGACCGCCGATGGCGCTATAATGCAATTCCAGTTCCGCGGAAATCAGACCTGTTAGCTGAATCAGGTCGCTGGCGTAGCCGCTGCCTCCACAACTAAAAGGGGGAACCAGGTTTAGGTTATAACTCCTGAAATCCAATGGACTTACTAAATGTTGTTGTGCAGCCGATGAATCTTTGCGGATGCGCTTGTGCTGATGATGTTCTTGCGCGTGCCCCTGGTGTCAGTGCCTATCATGACGCCACCGTTAAAGACAATGCCCACCACGGTGGTGCCACTATCAAAGGGCATCGGCGGCTTGAAGTCCTTCTGCATCATCTCTTCGTTGCTGCGGGCGTGCCCACTGGGATTATAAATTGAACAGGCTAACTAAGTTGAAGTCTCTTACCGCAGATAGTTCTCATAGTTAAAGGGGCCAAGGGATCGCTTCATATTGAATTGGGTTTGTATTGTATAAAATGTATATTTTTGTGAACACAATCGAGCTATGTTATTTTTATAGTATATGTATTATGAGCAATAGGTAACTTGGGTTCGTGTGGATGTAAATTTATCAGTTGTTGTTATTGTAAAATTTTTTAAAAAACAAACATACCTATAGATAATCATACACTGATTTATCAGTTGTTGTTAATGTAAAATTTTTGAAAAACAAAAAATCATATCAAGTACATGTACTTATAGATATACATACACATGGTGATGTCATCGCTGACATGTCATGACCCCCCATGACACACTTACTGACATGTCATGGAAATTATTTTTCTTATGTAATCTACTCAATATAATAACAACTGTTTAACTTATAAAAAAACTTATAAAAATAAATAATATAAAAATATAGCTAATTTGGGTAACCTACACGCAACAATTTGATATAATAATTATATAATCATAAAAATGCTGCCCTTTTAAATTTTCAAAAAGCATTTCCTAGCCTTATGTCTGCGAATGTGTTTGCCTAGAAGCAATAATACGATATGAATATCATGAGTTACAATGATATTAGCTCAAATAGACCCATTTCCATTTCGCACACACACAGAGACACACATGTGCTTTGAAAAAAAGGAACGCGCCAGGCTCCATTAAACACCCCAAAAACAGTTTTGTGCGCCATCCCCCCAATCCCAATCCCGAACCCAATTCCCAATCCTCAGCCGCACCTCATGCGGGTGTGGGGCAGGTTATTGGGTTGGTTTCGGGTCGCTGCAAGCCAAGTATAAAAGTGTCAAAACTTTTCTGTTCAGAGTTTGTTGTATCCTTTTGTTATTTGTGTATATACAAACACACGCTCGCTCAGTGGCTTATATACCACTCAGAGAGCAGTCCACACAAAAATCAAAGAGACAGAGACAGAGACAGAGACAGAGAGAGAGAGAGAGAGAGAGAGAGAGAGGTAGCCAACAAAAGAAAGAGAGCGGAACAGCAACAGAAAAACCAAGCCAAAAACCATAAGCTTTTTCCTTTATTTGCTCGTACGTTTGTATGTGTGTGTGATTTCAGTTGTGCGGGGGGTTGGGTGGGTGGTTGGGTTGGGTTGGCTTGGTTTTGTTCAGGCTGCGCCCATTCAGTGTGGCTGATGTTCGCCTGCTCTCAGCTGCTGTGCGCCCGTTCAAAACACAAACGGAATGATAATGATGTGCGTTAAAAAATACATAGACACATCAGCATAAGGAACGAAAGCAGAGGGTAGGGGGAGGGGAGCAGAGGGGGGGTAACAAACATGGCGCCTGAGCCAAAGTCAAACAAGTGTCTGCTTTGCAGAGCTCAGCTCCGCGCCTGCCGCTCTATCCACGCTATTTATTTATAGCTGAGTGCAAGCATTCGCTGAGTGTGCGTGTGTGTGTGTGTGTGCGTGTGTGTGCGTGTGCGTGCGTGTAGGATATACACGGGAAATGCCTTAACACAATTACAATAAGTTTGACATGAAAAGTGGAACAATAAACCAAACCAAACCAAACCGAACCGAACTGAACCAAACCAATGGCATCGTTGACACCACAGGCGGCGCCCAGTTGTCCAATTGTTGCCTTTTTTCGTATCCTTGCTCTGCCCCCCTGCCGCCCCCGGCCCCTGCTCGCTGACGGTCCGACAACACACGCGCGAGCTGCTCACTTCCGGCACGGCTCCCTGACTTCTGTGTGTGTGTGTGTGTGTGTGTGTGTGTTGTGGTGTTGTAGGTGTGTGAAATGAAGCGACAGCCGTCGGCAAATGTTTCATAAACAACAACAAAACAGTTATTAAATGAAATTACAACAAGACGCGCAACACGAAGCAACATTTGATGCGCTACAGCCAATTCAACAGAGCACTTGAGTTCTAGGGGGAAAAAATCTACAAAAAAAAAAAAAACAGCACAAATTTCTGTAGCAAATACATAACAAGTTAATTGAATCTATGAACTGAGCATATTATTTAAATCCGACTTGTAAAGCATTTACAGAGAGCTTGAAACAAAAACTGTTTGGTTTGTCAAAATATTTTATTTTTCTATTAAATACTTTTAAGAGAAAATTTAGCTTTATTTTAAAGCTGGAAGGTATATTTTTTATGTAAGTATCTTTTGTTTTTTTTTGGAAGCAAACAAAAAATAATAAAGCTGATTTTTTGAGCGTTAAAAACAACACAAACTTTTTTTAACAGAAGTTTTTAAAGCTAAATATAAACTTTGTTTTCAATGAGCTTTAGACAAAATTTGTAAAAGGACATTAAGGACTTAAAGCACCAATAAATACCTCACAAAAAATTTGATTTATTTTACATTTCAAGTAAAATTAAAAGAATATGCCATAAAAATATTTTGATGACAAATAAATATATATTTCAAATTAGAGTTGAAAGCTAAGATATTTAATTGGCCTAAACTAAGTAAAAATCCTTGCTTGTTGTAGGGCATTACATAAGCAATAGCAACAACTTTTAGCTGGGTGGTAATCACACACATATACATACACACACACACACAGCAATCATATAGCGGTTGCGCAGCCTTTTATTAATTTAGGTTAGTGACTTAAGTTTAGCATTTGCCGCAATTAACTTAATTAGAAATGCATTTTGTGGAGCCAAGAAGCAAGAGAAGCCAACAAATAAACACTCAACTGTGCGTGAGTGTGTGTGAGAATGAGTGTGAACTAATGTGTGTGTGTGTGTGTGTGTAAGACTGTGAACGGTTGTGTTTGCCTGTTTGTATGTGGAAGTGGTAAAAGGACTTGCCGCTGCCTGACAGGGTCATAAAACATTTGTGTCATTGCCTTTGCATTCAAGTGACTGAGGACACACATTTATGCGTGTGTGTGTGTGCGAGTGTGTGTGTGTGTGTGTGTGTGTGTGGCGTGCTTGGTTTATTGGCTATTATGACAACAAATGTACTAAGCAAGCAACATATTTATTAAAAGCATTTGTGCGATTAACTTAATGCGTTTTAGCGCGGCAGCAACGTTGCGTATACGTAACGCCCATTAGTAGTGCGTGCATGTGGGCGGGGCAGACCACAGTGCGGGTGCACTCGAGCGACCCAAATGTCAAAAGATTTCAAACCAGTTTTTTGAGTTTCGAGTTTCAAGTTTTATTGTTTGTTTCGTTAACTTGAAATCGTTAACTATTTTTTTTTTAGTTTTTGTTTTTCATATTTACGCGCTTCCCACGCATTACGCTCCACTGCCAACGGCTGCCGCTGTCAACATATTTTTTAGTTAACGATCTTGGCATTTTTTGTTTGCCACGCGCATTTGTCATTTGGTTTATTTGTGCAAAAATTAGCATACCATCTTTATTACTATATAGCTTTTAAGCTCTTATCTGAAACCACTTTTATTTAATAATAAAATGTTTACAATATAAATCTTTATCTTTATCGATTCTGGTTGTCATAATTAGTATAAAAAGCAACATTAAAACTCATTCTGAGAAGGTCAATTTTTTGGCTAAAAATCATGTCCAAATTGAGAAAAATTTTGACATGTAATGTTCTTGGATCCATAGCTCCCATATTTCAAACTATCATAACTTTGTCAAAACTTAACCGATATGCATAATTGTTGGCAATTTGATCATGATTTGCCCTATACTTTGATTCTACATTTAAAATATAAGCATTTTTTAAAATAAAAATTTTTGCAATTTTTCGACCAAAAATCACAAGGGTCCCCCCTTACTCATTTTCAAAAAAAAATATTTTTCAAAATTTAAAATTGAGAATTTATATTTTTAATCGATTCTGGTTGTCATAATTAGTATAAAAAACCACTTTAAAACTCATTCTGAGAGAGTAAAATTTTTGGTCAAAAATCATGCCAAAATTGTGAAAAATTTAGACATGTAATGTTCTCGGATCCACAGCTCCCATATTTCAAATTTTCATAACTTTGTCAAAACTCAACCGATTTGCATGTTTGATGGCATTTTGATCATGATTTGCCCTATACTTTGATTCTACACTTAAATAATAAGCATTTTTTTAAATAAAAATTTTTGGAATTTTTCGACCAAAAATCACAAGGGTCCCCCCTTACTCATTTTCTTAAAAAATTTTTTTTCAAAATTTAAAATTGAGAATTTATATTTTTAATCGATTCTGGTTGACATAATTAGTATAAAAAAACACTTTAAAACTCATTCTGAGAGGGTAAAATTTTTGGTCAAAAATCATGCCAAAATTGTGAAAAATGTAGACATGTAATGTTCTCGGATCCACAGGTCACATATTTCAAAATTTCATAACTTTGTCAAAACTCAACCGATTTTCATGTTTGATGGCATTTTGATCATGATTTGCCCTATACTTTGATTCTACATTTAAAATATAAGCATTTTTAAGAATAAAAATTTTTGGAATTTTTCGACCAAAAATCACAAGGGTCCCCCCTTACTCATTTTCGAAAAAAAAATTTTTTCAAAATTTAAAATTGAGAATTCATATTTTTAATCGATTCTGGTTGACATAATTAGTATAAAAAAACACTTTAAAACTCATTCTGAGAGGCTA
The DNA here is from genome assembly GCA_004143825.1 of Drosophila micromelanica. NCBI lineage: Eukaryota > Metazoa > Arthropoda > Insecta > Diptera > Drosophilidae > Drosophila > Drosophila micromelanica. The sequence goes on from SCDY01000234.1 coordinate 103,473, forward strand.
AAATTTTTGGTCAAAAATCATGCCAAAATTGTGAAAAATTTAGACATGTAATGTTCTCGGATCCATAGCTCCCATATTTCAAATTTTCATAACTTTGTCAAAACTTAACCGATTTGCATGTTTGTTGGCATTTTGATCATTATTTGGCCTATACTTTGATTCTACATTTTAAATAAAAGCATTTTTTTAAATAAAATTTTTTGGAATTTGGACTAAAAATAACCAGTCATTTGCTTTTTTTTACTTAAATGTAGAGTTGCAAATTATATTATATATATATAAATAACATTAAAGTGATTCTTTGTTCTCAACCAGTCTAAATATCAAATTGTTATTCACAGCTATTCTACGTAAATTACCCACCATTTCTAAACCATTTCTAAACCAATAACAATGCATAAGACCCAAATTCCAGAGATCTTTCAACCGAATCAAACACCACAAGCTGCAAATACTCTTGAGGCGTAAGAGGTTTTCATTGGATAATTATATTATGGACTGGGTCAGATGAACGTGTCGAGCTGCTTAGCGCTTCTCATGAAAGTCAAGTGGCTTATTGGGAGCAGGGGGGCGGCGGCGGAGGTGTGCGGCAAACAATAGCAACTTTAACACCCCCGCAACGCTGCCTTATGTGTTACGTTTCGGCGGTAGTCGGTGAATTAGCATAACTTGTCATAAGTTGAAATATCTCATTAGGCAAAGTTTGTTCGCCAGTTTCTTGTTTTCGTTGTTGTTGTTTGTCTCCACGAACGTTGATCATTTTTCGAAATTAACATTTATGGTCTATCGAGAGAGTCTGATACTCGATGCGGTATGGCTTAGATATTCCCTTCACTTTCGGCTGCAGCTCTTGGCCATTTGGCTACTTGGCCAAAGGCCAATTAATTAGCATATATAAACAGCCAGAGGAAAATGTATACAGTTTCGATTTTGATGGCCATTCCTAGGTGTAGGCCACATTCCAATTTTATGCTCTGTGGAGATTTAATGGTCCTGCTTCCCCAGAAAACATCAAATGCCACCGCATTCAGCTTGTGGGCGTCACATTAACTTAAACGATATCGATTAATTTGCATTCGCTTTTAACGAAAACTTTTGCGTTTTTGCGTAATTAAAACGCCAAAGGTGCCACGCCCAAGTCAAAACCCCCCCGTCCCCACCACCCCACTAAAGCTTTTATAAACTCGCAAACTGTAAAAAAGAAACTGCTGGGAAACAACAAGAGGGGAACGGGGGGCGAAAGGTTCGAGGATACGAGAATGTCTGGCAAAAGTTGGCAAGCTAAAAGCGAAATGAAAGAAGTCAACGTTGAAGAGGACAAAGTTTTATGCCAAAAGTAATAGGCATAAGCCAGGCCAGAACCAAAAGCTTCAGACACGAAGATTGTTTGAGTGAGAGAGAGAGAGAGAGAGAGAGAGAGAGTGAGACTTGCTTTAAGGAATATGAAGCAGTCGTAAGTAGCATTTAACAGTCGACTTATGGCCAACAGCAGTGGCCAGCAGTTGGCTGCTGTCCTGGGGCCGGGCCAGACTACAGACAAACAAGCCAGCCATGAAACCCCACAGAAACTTTACTTTCTTAGACCCCTTCTTTCCAATCGCAGTTTTGAACTTAATTTTTTTAAATCATTTTAATTTTATATTTTTAAATGGCCAAGAACTGTGCTCAAACAGCAATAGGTTATATATTTGTTAAATTTATAATTTTAATTTTACTTATTTAAATCTATAGCCAAGTCAATTTAAGTCCATTTGAAATATAAAGATACAATTGTCTGCAGTCAATTATATTGACATATATTATCTTATATTATATTATTTTTATATTGTCATATTTCAAATGAAATTAAATTGACTTTACTATAATTAAAAATTCTTTCTGGCATTTTTTTACATGTAAATTAACGTATTTTACAGAGTTTCTAATTTATTACTTTTCTTAACAGAAACTGTTGTTTTTTATTATAGTATATTATATTTATTTATTATATTTTTATAACTTTGCCAAAAAAAATTGTTTAGCCTTGCTTTTAATTATTTGAATAATCTTAAATAAGAAACATTCCTATGTAAAAAATACTTATATTTTGCAGCTGACCAATGCTTATGTAAGCTTTAGGTAGAACAGATATTATATATGCACTTGCATATGTTTTTATATTTATTTGGCTGTGATTCCATTTTCAAGTTTTCTTTTAAGTCTTCCTTTGAATGCAGCATGAAAATTTCATTTGGTTGCTTTGCAAAAAACTTTTGTCGTTGAAGATGCTTTCGGGGTTGCCTTTAAACTTGTCTGGATTGTTGTTGTTGTAATTGCTATAGTTGTTGTTCCTGTTGGGGTCCTTTACATGGCGCAAAGCGTTGCAATCCCCAGCAGAAAGTTTGTCTGCATTCCGGTGGAGAAAGGGGCAGGGGGTTGGGGGGTAGTTAGTTGCAAGGAAACTTTTGCGTTTCGTCTTCTGCTGCTGCTTTTTGTCATATTAACAGCAGCCGCATTGGCGCCATGTAAGAGGGGGGAGGGGGTCGGTTGGGCTATTTGGCAGCTGGGGGGATCGTCTTCAAGTATTTGCTTTTGCTTGCTTTCTGCAGCATTATTGCAAAGTTTTTCATGGAAACTATTTTGCCTGTTGGAGTGTTTGCCACTTCATCAACTCGATGCGGTGCCCCAAAAATTGATCGCAGACGGGGCATTATTGACATTTCCAGCGTTGCGTTGCGTGTGCAACTTGAAGGCATTTGAGGCATTGACTTGCCGGAAATCGCTGACAGCGGTCATTGAATAGAAGGCAGGGGGGCGGGGAAGGGGAAGCTGCAACATGGGTTGCAGTTAAGCCAGTGGCAGGCGCACTTAGCTGTTGCCTGCCTGACTGCAAACCTGCTTGAGTGCATTGGCGTCTGTTGTCCTTGCACACACACACACACACACGCACACACACACACACACACAGCAGACAACTTCCTTGGCTGTTCATCCCAAGAAGATTTCTTTTTTTTGTTGCCCTGGCATGTGAATGTACTTCAAGCGTTTCCGTTGCACATTACGATGACGATGACTACGTCGCCATTGTTGGCACGCACACAAGCACACCACAACACACACACACACACACACACTCACACACACACACACTCACACACACACACTTACTCACAGAGCTGCAGAGTTAACTTTTTTTGCCCAGCAGCTGCAAAAAAAAATTATCAATTTAATTTTGTAACTTAACTTCCGCTTACTGCTGCTGGCTGACACACCCACAACACCTTGCCTTTTCACTCTGGCTCTTGCCTTTTCACTCTGTTTCTCCCTCTGTTCTTGGGTCTTATTCACTGTTGAACTGTTTCGCTTGCACTCGCTTTTCTCGCATTTTCCGCCATGCAAAATGTTGACACTGGAGCGCTGCCTTTTGCTTGCCGCCCCGCCCCCCTCCCTTATACTTTGCTTACATAAGCCACGAGTGTGTGTGTGTGTGTTTGTGTGTGTGCGAGTGTGAAACTTGCTGCATTTTATACCGCACACAGCCAACTTTGCTGATGCAACGTATATGCAATATGTGAAAATTACGTATACGCCGTGTGTGCAAATATGTTTTTATTTTTCCTTCGTCTTCGTTTTTTTTCTGTTTTTTCATTTTTTATGTGTCACAGCGTCTGTTAAAAATGCATGGACGCATGTGACAAGTGGGTGAGGCGCTGCAACTTAAATGAAATAAAAAGAAATGTTTGCCTCTTGTCTGTGCTTCTTCTTTATCTCAGCCAAGTTGGCAGCTCACTTATGACTTAACTCGAAACAATTGTGACTCGGATAACATTCTATATATATTCCAGAATACTCGAAAAATATTTTGCAAAAATTTACATGAGAGGCCATTTAATTTCTTCCAAAATCGGTAAAGTTTTAATTTAAAAGAGTTAGAAATGGAATAGTTAAAAAAATTTTTTTGACCATTTCTTCTGCAGGCTGACAATTTTGGATTACACTTGTAGTACTAAATTTTGTTTATTAACTTTATTTTCAAAACGGTCTAAATTTATAAGATAAATATAAAGATTTATATTAACTCGTTATTATGTTATTCCAACATTATACTTTGCGTTTATGGGCCCCTTGGAAACTACGGTGTAGCCCAGTCTTTGGCCCGTACTTCAATTCCCCGAGCGTTTTACGGCCTTCGACGCTGGCCGCACTTCAAAAATCGCTCGAGCAGAGACAAGTTTCATTTTTCATTTATGGCGCTGGGTAAATTTTACTGCTGCAATTTGAACATTTTGCTATTTCGGGCGCTTTACTGTTCAGTGCCTTTGGTTTCGCTTTATGTGCTCTCCAGGTGGAAGCTGTCCAACAACAACAGGAACAACAACAATAAGCTGCAACAACAACAACCAGAACAACAACAAGAACAACAACAATGGAAAGCTGCGCCACACGCAACGACATCAACGCAAGATTTTTAAAACCCACAGCATAAAACATCAGTCGTTCCCTGCTGCTCCACTTCCCGCTACCCCTTTCCCCTCACACACCCTTCTTCTCATTCCCTCTCTCTCACTCTTTGTGCAGAAATCGCAGTAAGCCCCCTTCGGTCTTCTCCCGTTTCTGGCTTCTGTTTCTGCGTCTACTTTACGAGCACTGAATACGAAATGTGTTTTTGGGAGCACAGACGACGCCACAGCGTTCCTGCTCCCCCCCCCCCCTGCCCCCGCTTGCTGCTGTCTCCCAGCCTTTACATACCCCGCTTTCCCCGCTTGACGAGTCTCGTTTGCCGCGTGAAATTGCCACTTGCTGTACGCGCTTCTCGCCTGTTCAACTTGGCCTCCGTCACAGCGTCGACGTCGCAAAAGGACGCAGTTTGTTAACGCCTGCGTCGACCCCCCTCCTCCTTCCCCCCCTCCTCCACCGACCACTTCCTTGCCCCTTCCGCTGACACATAAAGTTTATTTCATTTTCGCGCACGTTACGTTCACGTTGTTGGTGTCACTGTGCCCGTGCCCGTGCCCGTACCCATACCCGCACCCCATCTCTTCCCCGAAATTCGTCGATCCCTACGTTCCCTCTTTAGTGGGAAAACAAAGCGTACGAAATGGCAGCGTCATCGTAAAAAGACTAAGAAAGGGAAAAAAAACTGAAACTGAAATCATTTTCGCCATCAAATCCTGCAGCAGTTGCAGGCAACGCTGGTTGAGGCTGGGTGGGAGCGGAGAGAAGGAGGTTACACTGTAAATAGTGTTGTGGGCGTGGCAGCTGCATAAAATGCAAGGCGAGCTTACATTTCTATTTGGTTGTGTGCGTGCTTCGTGAGTTTCGCTCTTTTTTGTAGCATACTTTTATGGGCAGCCAGAGTTGGGGCTAAAAGCACTGGCAGCAAGGGGGGCGGGCAGGAGCGAGGGGGGCGTTTATCGTGCCCGATCCCATGAAATTGCTCGCTGCCTTACTCGCAACTCTCTGGAGAGCCCCCACATTTAACCAACATGCAACCAACAATGAATGAAGCAACAAAATTATATGAAATCCATGCGGAACATATACGACAAAAAAAACATATATACTACTTATACATACATATATACAAAAATAAAAAAAGGAACTGTGCGAGACGAGCAAAAAATAAGAGTAACAAACCCGCCCGCACACAAACAGGCGAACAGAGACAACGGACAGGCGACAGCAGCCACGCAACGAGCATCAACAACAATACAAACGATGGAAAACTGATTTTTTCTGAGTAGTACCGATAACTGAATACCCTACCTTAATATATAGTTAATTTAAGTTCAGTGGAGAGATGTCTTTTTTTGAGAGAGAGAGAAAGAGAGAGTGAGAGAGACAGAGAGGCTGAAAGAGAGAGAAAGGGAGAGAAAGTGCGAAAGAGAGAGAGAGAGTGGGAGAGAGAGATAGAGTGAGAGAGAGTGGGAGAGAGAGAGTGCGAAAGAGGGAGATCAAGAGAGACACTGAGAGAGAGAGAGAGAGAGTGAGTAAGAGAGAGAGAGAGCGAAAGAGAGAGAGCGAGAGAGAGAAAGATAAAGGGAGGGAGAAAGAGAGAGAGAAAGAGAGCGAGATAGATAGAGAGGAGATAAATAAAGAGAAAGAGGGAGCGAGAATAAGAGAGGGAAAGAGAGAAGAAGCCAGCGAAAAAAATCTGTGATATTACTTGAATTCATGAGAATCGCCTAAAGAGATCTAAATTTCCTACTAGTCAACATAAAGCCACAAGACTACAGGCAGCATTTGCTTAAATCACTTCAACGTGTATTATTAACAGCTTTTAAAATATTACAGGATGCAAAACTGGCATGAAACATGATGTATATGTATTATAACATATATACATGTATAATATAGGTCCATTTGCTTGCAAAAGTATTTAATCTCTAACTAATTTCTAATCTGTTTGTGATGATCTGTGATGTGTGAAATTGCATGCATTTTATTGTCCGGCTGGGAGATACTCTATAACCAGCATCAAGCAGCTCTTCTCCACAGTTTTCTATAGCTAGCACATATACGTTCATATGTATGCACACAGTGTGTTGTAAAAAACGCACTTCACTTGCAAAAAATAGAATACGCAAAAAAAGAGGAAAATGTAAAACAAACTGTGAAGAGAAGCCAAAGCCAAAGCCAAAAGCTGCGGAGGCGCAACAACAAAAATATCAAGTTGAAAAAGGCAACACTGGAGTGGCTAACAAAAGGAATGGAGCAGGGAAATTTATATATATATATAGAGAGAGAGTGAAAAGGAGGCAGCGAGCAAGAAATAGTATTGCAAGAGAGAGACAGAAGACATAGTCGAGAAATGTTTTTGTGTGTATTGTACCACTGGGGCATTATAGCGTTATCCTTCTGGTTATGTTTCCGCTTGCCAGTCAGAGCAGCGACAAGAGGGAGGGCGAGGGAGGCGATGGCAAATACAACAACAATGCCTGACTGACTGACTGCCAAGAGCTACACACACACACACACACACGCACACATAAAGACACCCACACAAATACCAACACCCAAGCAAAGTTTTTTAAAGCAAGTGGCACAAGATGAAGCGAGCAGCAGCAGGAGGAGCAGGAGGAGGCGTCGAAGGCGCACGAATGGCGAGAAAAGCGTGGCACGAGTGCAACTTATTTTTATGAGCCAACACACACACACAAGCACACACAGTTATACGTATACATATATACTTATAGATGTGCTGCCGCTGCTGCTGGCAAGCTCATAAAATTTATAACACAACGTCCTTGCCGCTCCTGCGGCTTTACCAGCCTTTGTGTGTGTGTGCGACTTATGTTTGAGTTTATCTGTCTTTCTCGCTCACTCTCTCTCTCTCTCTCTCTCTGTCTCTTTCTCTCTTTCTGTGTGTGTGTGTATTTTGGCGGCTTCGTTTGCTTTTTCATAGCATTTTATGCGCTCGCTTCTTGTTTTTGTTGCCTTTGGCTGCGCTTGTTAAAGAAGATTTACCAAAATGTCTTAGCAAAGACTGAAGAGAGTGAGAATCGAGTACACTTAGAGAAAAATTATTGTTCTTGATTAGAAGAAATATGTTATGGAAATGTAAACGATACTTAGATAAACTGTGATTTAATTTAAAAACAAAAAACACAGAAATTTAAAATTATTTAAAATGATTTTAATTAAATTATTTAAATTATAATCAGTATTCATTCTACAATCAGTAAAAAAAGATTTTTGGTTTGAATAAAATTTGACTTTATTATTTACAAATTTGTGTTTTAAAAAGAATTTAAATTGATCGATTTTTCCTACATTCCATTTCCCAACACGAAAGTATACACTTATTTTCCTCTGTGTACAGTGGTGGGCGCAACAATGCCGCCCACTTAAATGCTAAGTGGCGTATTGGGGAGCTCGGGCAGAGTGAGGTGTGGAACTTGGTGAAGGGAACTGAGCCAAGCACCTGTCGTCCCCCCAACGTAAGTCTGGGGCTGTGTAGGTGTGTGCATATATAGCTACATAAAAACATATACATATATATACAAATACATATACATATATGTGTGAGTTGTCTGTGTGTTTGCTTTATAATGCAAACTTATGAATTTCTCACCCAAATAATAGAGAATCTGACCGTAGACCTGAAATGTAATACCAGGAAATATTTAAAATTGTAAAATTTTGTGAGCTATTCAATAAGCAACAATTGACTCGATTTTTAGTAAATGAAACTATCTGAAATTCTTTGTTTTTTCCATTTGAAATTCTAAGCAAATTTAATTTATGAATTTATCAATCAAAAATGCACAATACAAGTCAATTTAAGAGCACAAAGCAAAGGTAATCGGATTAGTGGTTAACAAATGACTAATCGAGAGTTAAATACCTCAAACAAATAGAGAATTCGGAATAAAACTGGCTTTAGATTTTAAACGATTCTTAACAACTTCATTTAAATTGATTCTTAGAAATTTGATAGGGCTTAAAAGCCTTAGATAAATGACAGTTGAAAAATATTTTAAATGTCGTTCGCACAAAAGATTTCAAAGAAATCGCATGAATAATTCAAAAAGCTGATAATCTCTGAATATTAAAATCATTTTTAATTGATTTAGTTGAGAAATAACTTGGCGTTAAATGAATATGTTGTCATAAAATATACACCGTGGCAAGTGGGTATTTCATTCCAAAGAGCAAATCTCAGCGAACACATACATAAACAGATATACATACATATACCTATGCATATGTCTGTATATATGGAGAAAAATGTTAAAAATTTGCTTACAAAATGCCAGGCGAACAGAAACCGTGTGCAGAGCTAATGGCAAATGTCGTGCGATCAACAAGGCGAAAGATTCTCACACTCACACACACAAGCACATACACACACACACATGCATGTAGGCAATATACAGGACATGCAGAGGACATATATAGATAGCTACATATTTGTCCCAGGCTGTTGTTTTGTGTGTGTGTGTGTGTGTTTTTTTTGTGCTGATGCCAAGAGGCTTTTGTGAGTTTTGTATGCGGATTTTGTGTGCGATTTGCGGGTCATGATGGCAATAAAAGTTGACCCGCCCCTCCTCTGGTACCTTGACACTTCCAGCCCCCCCTCAGCTCTGACTGAGCCATCAAGTAGCTGAAGCAGCTGTGGAATGCCATTTGAATAATGCTAAATACTTGTGTGTATTTGCCACTTATGTAAGACAACTGAAGGCATTATGTTTTCAGCATAAATTGATCAATTAGTATATAGGAGATGTATACGTATATCATTAACATGCACAATCAGGGATATGTATACACATATATTTTTCTTATTAATTTAATTCACATAACATATGAAGCAATCATCGAATCCCTTTTATCCCCAAACCCTCCTTCTCTATCATTTCTCTGGTGTTCTTTCAACGTTGTCTGCATTTGCCATGCAAATGTTTGCTGGGCGTTGTTGCTTTTGTTGTGCTGTGGGCGTGGCAACCGTATGAAGCGCATTGTCAATGTCTGTTTTACCGTTACACACACCACAAACACACACACAGGTACGTACAGTGGGGCCAGATCAACATTTACATATGTGTTGGGGGCTCACAACAGTCGTCACTTTACGAAGGATACCCATACAAACATATTCATATGCAGCTGTGTGTGTGTGTGTGCAGCGCAGTTGATATACAAATTGTAACTGTCTGTTTAACACACGTGCGTTGTGTGGGGTAGCCCCAACCCAACCCAACCGAGCAAAGGCAATGCCCATTTTCAGTTGGCCCTCGATGCGTTCGCTTACGTGCTCATATCTCGCTCCCCCTCTCTTTCTCTCTCTCTCTCTCTATCTTACTCTCGTGTGTGTGTGTGTGTTTCATAAATAGACAATGAGCAAACAGCTTGCACGCTGAATGATAACGTAGGAGCAACGAAATCAGCAGCAACTGAAACGGCAGCCCCAACAAAAACAACAACATCTCCATTGTGCCATGTGGCAGGCAAAACAACAACAACAACAACAACAACAACAGCAAGCGCAGCGAGACAGCACACTTAGTTATACACAACATTGCTTATATATGTATGTCACCAAGAGCTGCAGAAACCCCCCCAAAAACTGGAGCCTAACCTCACCTAATTCAAACTTGGGCTCTAAAGGCAACTTTGGCTACCTTTTCAGGCCTTAAACAGGTTAACGACCTGTAAATACCCTAGCTGCACAATATTAATATATATTTAATATTATAGTCAATAAATATTATTTTTCTAATTTTATATATTTTCATTTAAATAATATTTTTTATTTAATTTTTTTTTATATATTATTTTCTTTTTAATTTATAAAACCATTTTTGGCTTCGTATATAGTTTTTCGATGCTTATCAGGCTAAGCTTTAAGTTGAAAACTTTTGTAGCAACCATTAAAATAAAATTTGACCAAAAATATGTTGGTCTACAAAAAAAAAAAGTTATTCTACCCTTTTTTTCGCTGGCATATAAAAAGCATCAGACGCTACAACAACAAGCTCTTTCCTTTGCTCCCCTGGCTCAACCCGCCGTCCCTGCTGTCAGATTTACATTGTTTTCTTTTTTTTTTGTGCTTTAATTTTCATTTTCATAGATTTTTCTTGGTGTCGTTTATTTTTTGCAGTTGCTGCTCGCTTTTTGTGCCATTTTCTGTGTTGAATGCTGTGGAAACTTTTTGGCATTTTTGCTGTGCTGCTTAAACTTTTATGCGCTGCGTGTTGCTGTGTGTGCGCGCGTGTGTGTGTGTGTGTGTGTGTGTGCGTGTATGTGTATTTCCGTGCAAAATTGTATAAATGTTTTTTGGCAGCCTCTAAACGGCAGCACAGGAAGCATCACCAGCAAAAAGGACGACGACGAACGGGCGAACAAACGGCTGGCACAATTTGCGCCTCTGCGCGGGTGGTTGGGCGCGTTTATAGAGCAAAGGGTGTTAGGGTGTGGGGGTGTGTGGGTGTAGGATGAGTGCCGTTGGTTGGTTGGTTGACTGTGCTCAACGTCCTTCGCACAATGTGGCGTATGCGTAATAATTAATACGCTTGAATTCATTAGTTGAGCAGATTTTGCATGCCATGCCAAGGATGTAGACACACACACATACATACATATGTTTCTCTGTGTATGTGTGTGTGTGTTTTTTTGGTAAATAAGTGGAATGTGTGTAGGCATGTTTATGTGTGTGAATAAAAGTTTATATAATTGTTAGGGCCAAATTTAACACACAGGTAAATAGTCAAAATAAATAAATAAATCAAATAAAAATTATGCTAAATATATATAATTAGCTGTTTATTTTCTGTTTATATTATATTATATAATTGAATATATTTCATTTAAAAAGTAGAAAACAAAGACATGTCAAATACTGAAATTAAAATATATTTTATATAAAAAAAAGGATTTTTAAGCTTTAATTTATTTCCAGTTGACAAAGCTTACGCATATTTATGCTCTTTATAAATTAAATACACTTTTCGCTACTTAATATTTAATGGTAATTATCTTTTTGATCTGATATGCTCGCAGAATTTCAATTAGCCATAAAATAGTAGAAGAACTTCCCACATCACGCATACGCCCCGCTTAAAACCCGAAATTTAAGTAAATAACAGAAGGTAAACATTTCCTCATTAGCTTCAACGCGCAATACCCGACAGGGTTACATGACAGTCTAGCACAGCCCCCCCCCCTCCATTTTCCCCTTCGTTTGCCTTGGAACTGTTGTCAGTGTTTTTAATGGGGTACCCCGCACAAATCTTCATTGAAGGCGTTCGCAATGAAATTATTATTTAAATGAAAACAGCAACAAAATGACAGCAGCTAAAACAACAACGACGACGCCGCAGTGACAAAGCCAGCAGCAACAACAATAAAAACGGCAACAAAAGCTGGGACTCAAAAACAACAACGTAGCACAAAAGCGAAAATGTTAATAATTACATAAATAACAACTAAAAACAAAACGTCGAGCAAAATGTTTAAGGAAATGGCAATGGGGGGAGGGACTTTCAGCCGGGGGCAGGAGAATTTTAACTCCCTTGCATATAAATATATGTACATATATATTTATATACAACAAATGACAAACAGCAGCAGCAGCAGAAGTGGGCGTTTAAGGTGGGGCACTCAGTTGGGTGTGGGGTGCTGATTTTGTTGTTGTTGTTGCTCTGTGTTATTGTGCGCCGTGTGGCAGCAACGAGCGACGCCAGCACCAAAAGTGACAGCGCACAATATGTAATTATGTTTCATGCATAGCTACATACAAAAGCGACACACACACACGCATAAGTATATCATCCCCACTAATACATACACATATACACTCAGAAAATACACAGTGCTTGAATATAAAAACAAAATTCATAACTTTTTTAAGAATTTAAACTTAATCCCTGATATAGAATATTTAATAAATTTATATATTATAATTTATATATTATTTAAAATTTACATATTATTTATATTATACGTGTATTAAGAAAATTATTTAAATTTAAATCATATAAGACATAGTGCATAATTTAAATAAAATAATTAATTTTTGTGTCCATTTTTTTTTTCAAATTTCAAGCAATTTTAATTGTATGGTAATCTATCAAAAAATATGCTAAGAAATATTTATAGTTATATGAAAAAAGTAACCAATTCAAGCAGAAAACTGGTAATGATTTTCTGTGAGTGTACGCACATATAAGTTTGTTTGTAGCAAGAAATATGGCAAAGGATGCAAAACCGTTGGCAATTTGTGTCGCGTTTTAAGCGTGCGAGCGAGAATGTTTCCCATCACCCCCTCCGCCCTGCCCCGCCCAGACAAGGGAACAAAAGAGGCGCAAAGAGGCGGCTGGCATTGTGAATCTGGGCGTGGACACTGTGCAAGGGCAAAGCACAGTGAAAAGTGGGAGTGAGTTTGCCCCGCCACACAAAAGGTGAAGCAAGCGAATGCGTGTGGCTTTTATTGCTCTCGTCAAGAGGTGGCGCGGGTCAAAAGGATGGATGGAGGGAAACTGGCGACAGGTTGCGCGTGTTGACAGCCAAAAGACACACAGGAGGGTAGCGTTAACAAAATGGCAATTTTAAATTAAATTGATCAAGAGAATTTTGTGTAGTGTAAGTTTATGTAATCAAAGGATAAGAAGTTGATATTGCAGTTATATGCATCAATAATGTGAATGGATAGATGAGCGTATTAATTTCAAACGTTGACGTCGCTGCAAAATGTCAATTAGATTAGAAATATGGTGCGCAACCTTTGACCTTAGCGCAGCGCCCACTTCAATTGATTTCGCCACGAAGCGCCTTTTCCTGCCGCAAAGTATGCAACAAAATGTTAACCAAACGACAAACGAACAGTCAGAAAGCAAAGGGGGAGGGGAAAGGCAGCTATTTTTATATATCGTTGTTCTAGCTGTGTGTGTGTTTGTGTGGGCGCTCTAAATGCCAATCGAGGGCGCCTCCGACACACAAGGAAATATGGCTTAGTCCCGTTTCAGGCAAACTCAAAACGCTGACGTCTTTGGCAACGGTGTGTGGGCATCTAGTTACGTCATGTGACAATTGTGACGTCACGAAATTGGCTTTTTGCTAAAACATAAAAATAGCAGGGCGAGCAAACAAAATTATTGAATTGACTGCGCTAAAATGTAGGCAACAATTTTATGCCCAACATTTATTAACCTTCGGCAGCGGCATTAACTGCGACGCTTGCTTAACCTTCGTCCGCAATTCTTAATTGGTAACAATCAGACGCAAGCACGAGCACTGTCAACGAACCGAACCTCGGAGACGGCGACGGAGACGACCTCGCTGCTGCCCACGGCCACGCAGCGTCAACCTTCGCCTCTCTAACGGGCTGTGCGAGTAGCCTCGACCCATAAATACAAAGCCAGTCAAACGGTCTCGCTGTGTGTGCGTGTGTGTGTGTGTGTGTGTGTGTGTGTAGATAGTAAAACGCACCGGCAACTGAACTACCAAATAACATTTTACAAGCACACAGAGGCCAAGCCCCGCCCCGCCCCCTCGACACCCGTCTCGGCTACAACACGCACCGATTCGTAGCGCAGACGGCCAAAAGTCCTTGTTGCTTTCAAGTGGAGAAGGTTAGAGGAAGAGAGGTGGCAGGTTACAGGCGTCTGCCCCCAAGCACATGCACAGCCAGCGCCAAGGCCAGCCTGAGCCTGGGGCACAGGTGTGGGCCACCTGCCGGGCGCAACTTGTGTCCAACATTGTTGCAAGTGGATGCCACATGGAAGCAGCTTAAAACAAGCGACAAATTGGAATTCATTTAGTGAACACCTGCAAAGTCCTGCAGATACTGCACACAAAAAAAAAACAAATACAAAATGCTGAAAAGGTAGAAAACAGAAGTTTGTGGGTTAGAATATAATTAATAGGCGACAGCTTGATTTATTTATCTATTTGTGTGAATATTAAATATGAAATAAGTTTATATCCTTGTATAAATACATTCGAATTTACATGCTAATGAATGTTGCTCTTGATATGTTTTCACATTTGGGATTAGCTTGAAGATGTAACTGGAATACATACAAAATAACTATTTAGTATGTAAATTGAAATTTGTTAGAACATTAATTTATAAATAAATTTATTATTTAAAAGTTATGAAAAGGCATAGAACAATATCAAAAATGACACAAAAAAATTGAATTTTTGGTTATGATTTTTATTTTTGGTTATGATTTAAGATTCTTAAAAATATTCAAAAAATTTGGATAAAAAATTGTTTGGAGAAACCGTTATGCTGGTGATGAAAAAAAATATTTATATGAAAATAGACATCCTGTCATCAAGACATCATGTATCTGTCTGTGTGTTACATATAGTTGCATAATTCTATTTTAAACTTTAAATTAATTTTTTATAGGATTTTGTGGAAAAAATTGATTAGGCCAACTTGAAGACAAATTTATAAATTTAAAACTAAAGTAAATTATATTTTAATGAATTTATTTTTTAAATTTTAGTTGGACATAAAATTATTTAACCGCTTCTCATTTAAAGCACCTGCATGAAAATTTTTAATAAATTTCTGTAGATCGTCCATCGATAGCAAGCTTTCAAAGAATAAATGCCAATCGATTTGACACAAAACGTATTTCTGGCCAATTATGTTACCACTACAAGCTAATTAGAGCATATAACTGTTATGTTTTATGATTGAGATACTTAAGCAAATTGCAATGGCCAAAAGCTCATTGAGAAAGATAGTTTTTGACACTCGAATCGGTTTGTTTCACAGCTCCTATCTAAATTTCCAAGCGAACACGCTTATAAAACGCACAACGCTTATCGGCTCAAAGCGCACTAATTCCAATATAAATAGCCAGCCGGGCAGGCAGGCAGGCATTCAGGCAGCCGAACCGCAGAACCACAACGACAACCGCAGCAAAAGCCACAGGCACCACCACAGCCACAGCCACAGCCACATTCAGAGCCACAGCTAAAGCCACATCCAGAGGCACATAACAAATGCTACCCAATAAAACCAGTCCGATAACTGTTCATAGCCGATTAACCGAGCGGCACGCAAGCGAGCGCTGGCGCTGATGGTGAGCAAAGCGAACCAGACCAGTGCCTGGGACGGTCAGACGGACAGACGGACAGACGGAGCAGCGCCAGAGGCAGCCGTGGTAGATGCAACAGTTGTCGCTGCTTGTTTGATGAGCGTGAAATACAACAAAGTTGAGAACAGCAACAACAACAACAACAACAAGTGCGGCAAGGCGGTACGGGGCGGGGTCGGGGCGGAGCGGTGCGGTAGCCAAAGAGATGAACGACAGTTGTGTTGAAGGTGGCCAGGCCAGTGCCCAGTGTCCAGTGTCCAGTGCAGCGTCTCTGTCTGCGTCCAGTTCTGACCGTCGCTGCTGACAAAACGATCGTAAATAATTTTTATTTCAACTTCAAGATACGAAACTAGTCTGCGCCGACTGCGCAGCTGGCCGTGCAGCGCTGCGGCAGCAGCTAAAGAATTTAAGAAAGTTTTTCGCAAACAAAAGGCGATGATGCATATAAAAACAAAAGCCACAGCAACAGCAACTTCGACTTTGACTGCGACTGCGACTGAGAACCGTTTGCCTCGGGCAGCCACTAATGATAGCCTTGCCTTGATCCATGGCCCCAGCCTGGTGGATGTGTTCCACGACCAGGTCCCCGGCACAGGTGAGCGGCAAAACTTGAGCATAGATCATGCCAGCCAAGTGACGTTTTGTCTGTCTGCCGGGCGGAGGGAGCTGCGCAACTGCGAACCGAGGATCAGCTCGCGCTGAGCCAGGCCACAGCTTCTGGCTGGCCTTGCCTGTACGTGTGTGACCTGTGTCAATGGCCGCAAACGCAGATACAAACGCAGATGCAGACACAGGCACATGGCAACCAGTGCTGGCCCAGCTCATCCTGGAAGCCAGTCGAAGTCCGCACCGCGCAATTGAAATGAAAATATTCGCAAATTGGCTGCGCCCTGCGACCGCAGCGATCTGTATTGCTGCCTACCTTTTGCAGCTAGCTCTCTCTCAGCCCGAAAGCCACGCAAATCCCCAACCAGCTCTGAGGTTAACTCGCCAACTGCCGCAATGCTGACTGGTCTATTTCGGTTACCTATGGTATGGCACAACTTAGAAAAAACTATAATTAAAAATTTTGCTAATTTGAAAAATTTTTATTTTTTTTTATTTCAGGAATTCCTAAAAAATATTTTACAATTTATCAAAAAGTTTTTTCTAATTTTGTTATTGTTTTTTATTTATTTATATATCTAAGTTTATTTTTAGTCCTTACTTTTTCTTAATAACAAGCTGAGCAAGTAGAAGATTCACATTAGTTCACTTACTTTTGCAGGGTATCAGTAGGTCTTGTTAGCTTTGCACAAAAGAATATATTTACTTTTATACCCTTTACCCATTACATAATCTGCAAAGCAGGGCATATTGAAGGTGCTTAAATTTAATGTTAAAATGTAAATAAATATATTTTTCTTAGGCCGACTTTCGTCTATCTTTATGATAAATTCAGAGCGTTTATTATTATTTAAAATTGTTTTTTTTTTTGTAAAGAACTTCAATTTGTTAAAATCAATTATTTACCGCTTATAATATGTTGTGTATAATTTATTATTTCAATTCATAATTTAATGAAAATATGCAAGGTTTTCCATTTACCTTCTTTTACAGCATAAACATATTTAAAATATTTAAAGATTTTGATTGCTTCACGTCGCTAGTTGTAGGGTATCTCTGAGTTGCCTATGCTCGTTGTTGTTGTCCTCACTGTGGTGTTGTCGTTGTTGTCTCTGCTGCTGTTGCTGTTGTCGTTTGCTCTGTGAATGTTTTCATTTCCAGGCGACCATGTCGATTTATTTGAATTTAATCTCTGGCTTAACATGTTGCTCTCCTCGATTCGGACTTTGGGTTCTGTTCGGTTCGGTTCTGTATCGGTTTTTGTTGATGCTGTTTTGGTTACTGATTTGTTGTTGTTGTTGTTTTTTCTCTTTCTTCGTTGTTCTCGACTTTTGTTAGCTGCTACATTTGGCATACCTCAAGTTTATTATGGCCTAGGACATCGACATCGATGGTCACTTAGGAAAAGCTAAGGAATAGTAGAGGAGGGCGGAGCGTGGGGGCGGGGCAGCTTAGTGTTAGCCAGTTGTGGCAGGTCAAACAGCTAAGCCAGCACAACAAAAATAATTGCGAGTTTTAACCGTTTCGGCCCTCGAACAGAACAGGGGACAGATGCAGATACCAGTTGTTGTTGTCATTGTTGTTGTTGTTGTTGTGCCCTGTCGAGCATTTACAACTAATAGATGCATTTTATCGCCAAGCAACGAAGGTGTCTGCCATTTCCTAGTGCCAGCTTCTAGCTGGAATCTGTGTCTAGTCGACGACCGCAGTGGAATTTGATTTATTTTATTTGGCGTTAAAAAGCAAAGTTGAATGATCATGTTTGGTGATCATCGCACTCGATACGAGCAGAACCAATGAACCCGAGCCGACGACCAGCAACATGTGTATGTATCTGGGGCTTAGCAATTGGACACGGATAGCTCAATAGACACTGCAGCAGCAGCAACAGTCGCAGCAGCAGCAACAGTCGCAGCAGCAGCCACCTCTCGCACTTCTCGTCGCCTTGCTTGGCTTATTAGATGAAGGCATATAATAAAAGTGTTGCGGCTGCCGTGGAGCTGTTAGCTGCTGAGCTGAACAAAAAAAGAGGAGAAAAAAATAAAATCTGGGAATTGCAACGGTGTGGGGTGGGGTTGGCAATGCCAGAAACCAGTTGGTAAAAGTTGGCAAAAAAGCAAAGCAGCTTAGATGCATTTTTACAGCCAAGAGGCTGCCCCGGTACCCGGTACCCGGGCAGGTTTACGTTTACGTTTACCGTCGCGTCGCGTCGCGTCGCCTCGTTCGTTGGCTTTAATTTTTCCATTTGTTTTGGCATTTAAAAATGCGCTTCCTTGTGTGCCCATGAGAGCATTTCGCTAGAGAGCGAGAGAGAGCGAGTGCGAAAGAGGAAGATGGCAGCAACAGCAGCAGCAACTTCTTGTGACTTGGCCTTAGCTCTTGGCCAAAAGCAAAAGCATTGAATTCCATGGATACTATTGACCCCAGAGCTCTGGCCGAGCACAGTTTTGGCAGCGACTTCTAATGATGTTGTTGTTGTTGTCGCACTGTTGTTCTTGTTCTTGTTCTTGTTGCTGCTGCCTGTCTTTCGTTTGTCTCATTTAAATTTATTAAATTATATTTGCTACGTTGGCGGCAACTTATGAACACAACAACAACAACAACACAAATGCAACAGGCAGCATTTAACATTGTTGTTCTTGTTGTTATCGCTGTCCAAAAAAAAAAAAAATAAAACACAAATAAACGCAGCAATGCGCATTTCCAAGAATTTCGAGCAGCTGCTTCCTGTGCCTGCTCTACGCACATTTTGCGGCAGTTGTCCACAGTGCGGAGGCATGTAAATTGCAACAAAAGATACAGATACAACTACAACTACAGCTACAGATACTCTCAGATACAAAAGCTCAGAAACAACGCGAAATGCGTCTGTCGTTGATCTTAACATTTAATAAGTTGAGAAAAAAATTAAATACGGAGTTTCAATTTAATCCCTTTGTTTGAGTTTGTAAAAAACTTTCGTAAGTTTGCAAATTTGGGAAAAAATATTCAGATTCATTTTTGTACTTTGCAAATTTAAAATCTAATTCAATTCCTATAAATATTATTTAATTAAGTTTTTTTAATTAGAAAATCCTTTTAAACCTTTTAAAGAAAGTGGGTATATGATAAAATAATAAGAAATACTTGGAAATTTTGACTATTCTCTGTAATCAATAAAAAATCCAGAAAAATATATACATACAGGGTATCTGCTAGTTGAGTCACTAAATCACTCACACTTGTTTGATATTCAAAATATTTAAGCTAAATCAATATTTGCTATCAGCATATATCGATCTCAACTTCCACATTGATTGCTGCTAAAAAACTTGATGCCCAGATCCTGGCTTGAAGTTGATGTTTTTGCTGAATGGCCGAATGTTGATTGTTGTGCATCTGTTTGATTGCTGTTGGAATAACACAATGTGGCATGAGTTGCATTGTGCGTCTTGTATTGTTGCGTCTATTTGCCTCTCACTTTTTCGCTTTGCATCTCACTTCTGTCAACAGCTGTCAGCGGACAGACAAAAGGCAAGATCGCTGTCATAACTTTTATTAAATAATAATATTAAATAAATAATATTCAAAAAAAAATAATAATATTCAAAAAAAATTATGTATGTGTGAGGCTTTTGTGCGTTGTCCTCGACTGGGTGTTGTTGTTGTTGTCATTGCTGTTGTTGTTTGCATTTTGAGGGCATTTAATGACTGGCCGGCAGTGCCAGGTGAAATACGAACAGTTGCCAGATATCCAGACAGAGTCTGGGACGGAGTTGGAGACAGCAACCGAAACCGAAACCGAAACCGAGACGGGGACTGAGACCGAAACGGACCGAAAGGACAGACCCAAAGAGCTAAACGCAGACAGGTCCACAAAACAGAAAAAAAACTAAAAAAAATGAAAAATATATAAAACAACAACAAGAAAAAATTATGTGTGTGCGACCATGGAGGATGCGGCCTGCGCACAAGGCGAAGGCGGAGCGCGCGCGCGCCTGGAATGTCGTACCAGTCAGAAGCGGAGACGAAGACGAAGATGGAGATGGAGTTGGAGATGGCATTGGCGATGGAGGGGTGGAGGGTGGAGGGGCGGCGGTCATATGGGGCCTAAAGCCATACAGGCCTCAAGAGCTCAAGACTTTGTTTTAAATATTTAAACTTGCTGCAGGATCTGCGTCGCGTCGCGTCTCGTCGAGCCCAAGTCCAAGTCGAACTCGAAGTCCATGTCGACGGATCTTTGATGTTTTTTGCTGCACTGCCGATTAAAAAAATTTATAATGAGCGACGACGACGAGCGGCAGCCGCACTCGTATTTTATATTTTTGCCTCTCGATTTTTCGTTTCGATTTCGCATTTAGTGGCCCAAGAGAACCATCGAAGCCAAAAGTCTGTCCCTGGCTTTGGCCGTCCGTGGCCCTGTCCCTTGGTACCCTTTGGCACTTAGTCAGTCATTTAGTCATTGGCCCGGCGGCCGTTGAAGTTGCCCGGCGACGTCGTCAGATTGTGTCTGTTATTATTTTATGTGCTTTTCTTTTGTCTTTTGCACCAATTTCTGCAAAATTTACTTAAATGCGCCAGATACACACACACACACACACGCACACACACGCACACACGCAACTTGAGCCGCAAACGAGAGAACCAACAACTGCCGAGCCGAGCACATAGATACAAAGATACATATGTGCACCATATATGTATATATCTTACTTATATATATTTATATATAAACATATATTTGTGTACGATTGCTCTCCTCATAATCCACTTTAATTTGTCTTTGGCTGCCGCTTTCGTGGCTCGTTTTATTTTTATTCTTTTTTTCTCTTTGTCGTTGTTTGCACGAAGAATTTTAATTGAAACGAGTTTCTGGCAGTCTTCAACTAAACGTAGTCCAAGTACCAGAGTCTGCGCCTAGACCTGGGTCAAGTTTGCCCAAACAAAACTCCCACAGTTGCCAACGGAGCCAACGAAACTGGTCACAGCTCGCCAAAAGGTAGCGATTTAGGTTGAGTAAACTCTCAAAACTGCATCTTGATTTATACCTTCCTTTTATGGACTACATTTGGAAAAGATACAAATAAGCTCGAAAAAGATAATGTGAAGCTTTACCATATGTGTTATATATTTTCAAGGGAAAAATTTATTTTCAAAATTTATAATGCTTGTTTCTAATCCTTTGATTAGATATATATAATGATTTTTTTTGTCAAAAAATTCCAAAAATATTTATTTTCAAAAATGCATAAATTTTAACAATAGAATCAATCTATAAAACAAATCGTGATCAAACATGCAAATTGGTTGAGTTTTGACAAAGTTATGAGAGTTTGAAATATGGGAGCTGTGGATCCGAGAACATTACATGTCTGAATTTTTCACAATTTTGGCATGATTTTTGACCAAAAATTTTACCCTCTCAGAATGAGTTTTAAAGTGGTTTTTTATACTAATCATGACAACCAGTGTCGATTAAAAATAAATATTTTCAATTTTAAAATTTGAAAAATATTTTTTTTCGAAAATGAGTAAGGGGGGACCCTTGCGATTTTTGGTCGAAAAATTCAAAAAAATTTTATTTTTCAAAATGCTTATATTTTAAATGTAGAATCAAATTATATGACAAATCATGATCAAAATGCCATTGGGAGCTGTGGATCCGAGAACATTACTGTCTAAATTTTTCACAATTTTGGCATGATTTTTGACCAAAAATTTGACCCTCCCAGAATGAGTTTTAAAGTGTCTTTTTATACTAATTATGACAATCAGAATCGATTAAAAATATAAAATCTGAATTTTAAATTTTGAAAAAAATTTTTTTTCGAAAATGAGTAAGGGGGGACCCTTGTGATTTTTGGTCGAAAAATTCAAAAAAATTTTATTTTTCAAAATGCTTATATTTTAAATGTAGAATCAAATTATATGACAAATCATGATCAAAATGCCAT